>OVBE01000377.1:0-51419 GCA_900406425.1 Iberis pinnata
CGAAATATATATACAAAAACGAAAAAAAATTCTAGTCAAAATACGGGTTTCTACAATAATCCATTGGAATTTTCAGGAAATTGGGAACACCCTCACAATTCAGAACTTTTTTGGTATCAAATCCTTATATAGGCCGGTTTTGATGTTCCTTACGGAAACAATAAACTAGGACAAGTTTGTTAGCTCTATATTTTCTCGGCTTGGTTATGTTAATAGCTATATAGTATCTCATATTCGCAGACGAGGTAGTTTTGCAGTTTTTTGGACAGATCAAGTAAATATCAAAGCTATGACAGACTCTTCTCCTTATTGCAATGATTTTTGGTTAACAATGGATGACCATACTTTCAAACTTACATATTTGTATGGACCTCCATGTCTTCTTAAATGTCATCAACTCTGGCAGCGTCTCACTATGACTTATGGTAGTACAAGTCTGGCTATTTGTCCACACCTCTACTTGGGAGACTTCAATGAAATTAGATATAATGCAGAAAAATATGGAGGCCTTATTCGTGCACTTGGGCTTGATGATGTTAGATCATATGGTGGTAAATTTACATGATGTGGTAAAATGTATAATCACACAGTCAAGACCATGATAGATAGAGTTATGGGCAATGTAGATTGGTTAGAGTTTTTTCCTGAGGCTTATGTAAGACTACTTAACTGGTGTTTATCATATCACAAACACATTTTCTTGGATAAAAATGGAAGGAGGTGGACAGGTAAGCATATCTTCAGATATGATAACAGATGGAAAGAAAATGCAGAAGTGCAACAGGAGGTTAATCAGATTTGGACAAACAAATGAAATCATCTCCCACCAAATCAATTTATGCAGGCTCTAACTTCTTGGAGACAAGGTTTGGCAAGATGGAAGAAGCTTCATCCCTTGAATTCCACAAAACATATTCAACAACTTCAGAGCCAAATTCAGAAGCTTTATGAGTCATAGCAACTAGAATATCATCTTTTGAAGGAACTTAAAACCTAACTGGCTATTGCCAATAAGCAGGAGGAAACCTATTATTGCCTACAAAATAGAATTTTATGGTTGCAACATGGAGACAAGAACTCCAAATTCTTTCATGCCCAGCAACGTAGAAGTTTTAATCATATTGTATTGGTGGAGGATAGCAGTGGGGTACTTCAGCATGAACCAGTGAAAATACAAGCAGTTTTTGTAGATTATTTCACTGATCTTTTCTCTACTTATGCAAGTGGTTTCATGGCAGACTATAATACCTTTTCGGCTTTGCAGCCTAGGGTGACTGAAGAGATAAATGCCCATCTAACCAAATAAGTTACAGAGTCTGAAATACTTGGAGCTCTTAAGCAAATGGGTGGAGATAAGCCACCAAGCCCTGATGGGTTTACTGTGGGATTTTATAAGTAGCACTGGTCCACCATCAAATCTTCTATCCTTGCTTACACTCAACAATTATTTGAACAAGGTACTCTCTCCCCTGGAATCAATCAAACTTATCTATGTTTAATACCAAAGATACCTAACCCACATTAGCCAAAAGATTTCATGCCCACCAGTTTAGCAAATGTGGCGTATAAGCTAATTTCCAAAATCCTAGCTGACTTAAACCTTATCTCCACCAAATTATATCAATAAACTAATATACGTTTACTCTATAGAGAAAAATAACTGATAATATACTCATAGCTCAGGAATTATTCCATGCCTTAACAACAAGGAAACAAAACATCCATCAATGGCCCTTAAATTGGATATCACTAAGGCATTTGATCAAGTTCAGTGGCTTTTTTGATGTTTATGTTTTGTAAACTAGGATTCTGTGAGAGATGGTGTAACTGGATCTATCAACGCCAACCTTTTATATATGTTTTGATTAATGGTATTCCATTTGGTAATATTACACCAACTAATGGCATTAGACAGGGAGATCCAGTCTCACCTCATCTGTATCTCATTGTCTCTGAAGGTTTATCCTTTCTTGTAGAAGAACCGGTGAGAAGAAAACTAATCTGTGGGTTGAAAGCTAGCAAAGGTGATCTAGAGGTATCCCATTTGTTATTTGCAGATGACTGCCTCATCTTCTCAAGAGCATATGCTGATGATTGTAGAAACCTGAAGAATGCCTTGAAATTGTATAGAAGAGTATCATGTCAGATAGTTAATTGTCAAAATTCTTCAGTCTTATTCAGTAGTTAGTGCACATTGGGAATTCAAAGAATGATACTAAGGATGACCAGAATAACTAAACTTGGGGGATTTTGGAAGTATTTGGAATGCCTGAGTTAGTTGGAAAAAATAAGTCAGATGTGTTTGCTACCATTTACCAGAGAGTTAAGTTCAGAATCAATAATTGGTCCTCTAAATTCCTATCTCCTGCTGGGAAAGTGACTTTATCAAAGGTTGTTGTTACAGCTATACCTTCTTATCTAATGTCTTGCTATCTTTTACCTGATGGTCTGTTACAAAATTTGACAAGTTTAATGCGTAATTTTTTGGTGAGGATATGCAGCAGACAAATCAAAGATTAACTGGATATCCTGGAAGAAAGAAACTAAGCCTAAATCTGCAAGAGCTGTTGGATTTAAAGATCTCAAAGAATTTAATTTAGCTCTGGTGGAAAAACAAGGTTGGAGGATGTTGACAAAGCTAAACTTATTTCTTTGTAAGGTATTCCAATCTAAATATTTCCCAAAACCCACTTGTTTAGACGCAGTAGTGGGGGCTAGACCTAGTTATGGTTGGCGAAGCATTCAAAATGGTTTACAGTTGATTAAAGAAAATATCCATTGGGTGATTGGAAATGGAGAAAAAATTCGCATATGGAAAGACAAATGGTTGTCAAAGGCCACTTATTCTGTAGCAAGTTACATAAATGACACATTCCCTGAAAAAAACAACTGTTGACTCATTGTTATGTCCCAATGGGGTAATATGGAATATAGATAAAACAGCTGTTTGTTTGAGTCATGAGGATATAGAAGCTCTGCAGACTATTGGACCATCTAAAGTGGGTAACTTGGATAGGCCAATTTGGGGGTATACAAGTACTGGTGTTTATAGTGTGAAATTAGGTTATCAGAGACAGTTACACTCTCCTCTCACTGGTTCACAATTGATGCCTAATGGTAACTGACATATCCAAACTAATACGAAAGTTATTAGTTCATCCAAAGCTAAAACATTTCATGTGGAGGCTTGCTCATGAAGGTCTGGTTGTAGGTGCTGAATTGCTTAATCGAAATATTACAACTGATTGTATTTGTTCATGAAGGTCTGGTTCTTCAGATGTAGAGTTTCAAAGGAAATATGGTCTTTGTCAATTTTCACCACTTGTTCACTATCCACCTGAATTAGATCATGTTGAGGATCATCTGCAAATAAAGCTTTCACTGCTCAACCATAATCAGGAATACTCTTATCACTACCTGAGTTTGTGACCTAATTATTATGGAGGATTTGGAAGCATAAAAATAAATTGGTCTTTAATGAATCAGAAGAAGCATTCCTGATGTTATAGTAAGACAATTGCAGATTATAACGAATGGAAATCAACATTGGAGAGTAACACTGACACAGATGGGAGTGTTATTGGGTTTTCAAATGCTCATCTAACTTCAATTAGTTTTAGCCCTTATGATTTTCTCTTATGCACATATGCATTATGGATATCTCAACAAGAGCGTATTGGAATAGGTTGGATGCCATCTAGACAAGGAACTTTAGTCGCTTATGGCTCATCATTATTAAATTTAGTTGCAAATGCATTCCAGGAAGAAGCAGTAGCAGTAAGGGAAGCTCTTTTCACCCTCAACACTATGGCCTATTCTCGGATCAGAGTGACGAATGATTGTCAGAAGTTGATGATGCTCCAAAATTTCATGCTCAATATCAAGGTTCGACACTGTGACTCAACTATTATATTGCAAGATGTGTTAAAATTAGCATCAAAAGTGATCCTGATTTTGTATATGTATCTAGAACATCTTTGATTGCAGTTGATAACTTAGCAGTTTCAGCTAGAAGGTCAAATAGTCATGCTTTTCTAAAACTAATTTCTTAAATTTTAATATATGTTGATGACCAAAAAAATTATTTTACAACCAATTAGGAAAAAAGCAGATTAACTAGGTGATACAAATACTTTTAATCAAGTAAAAACAAAAACAAAAAATTTACAACATGATAGTGAAGCCAATAAAATTTATTAAAACTTGGAAAAAGAAACGTAGTTTGGTAGTTATATAATTATTTGATGATTATTAAAATACACATAATTAATGAGCAGCAACTAAAATATGAGAAAAATCAACAAATAAGTAAAATATAAAAAAAATATATGGAAGCTAGATGAGATTGAACATGTGAACTGGGGGTACTTAAGCGCATATTCAATAAAAATGCAACATAAGTAGTATAGAAGACTACAAACAAACTTTTACATATTTAACCGGGAGCATTTTTCCCCATTTGATACAGACTAGATCCGTCCATGATTTCATGCATAATTATGTGAATTGAAATGCGAATTATGTACTTTAGTTTAACAAATCATGTTTTATAGTCACTTTCAAATTCTGTAAATATTTGCCATAATATCTAAATATTTTGTAAATATTTGCCATAATGGTTTAAACTAAATATAATTATTAAAATAATTATTAAATACATGTTTAATAAAAATGAAATATAATTATAAAGGGTATAATCGAAATATATTTATGAATGAAACACAAAAATATTTACTTTACAAATTAACTTTGAAAAGTACCTAAAACCCAATTATGTTTCATAAAATATCTAATTCGCAAATTTTCTCTTTATTAAATTATTTTTCAATATATTTATGCGGGTATCCGTTTAGGTACGCTAATATTAAAATAAAAATTGTAAGGAGTTAAAATCACTAGCCACAACGAGTATTGTATTCGATGCTTTTTAAATTGGTTAAGAAAAAATGCACAAATCCGAATACACATTCCTTCTCTAATACACAAAACTAGGATAAAAACTAAAAATATCTTCATGCTTCCACATATGAAAGATGGTGATCTCACCATCTTATGTTTGTTCTATATGTCATCTCATTGACACTGTTGTATGCTCTGATCGATATAATCTCTTGAATTATTCAATTAATGGTAGATACCACATCTATTTATGTGGGATATAAACTCTTATGTTAGTTTCTTGATATCGAGGCTTGCGAGAGAAACAACATCTTGTGTGATTTTTTTTCTTTTCTCTAATAAATCATACAATTGTCGATGCACACATTAATCATCCCATACAAAAAAAATTAAGTCTGCCAACAAATTTATGAACTTCATAGTTTGTAGCTGGTAAAATATTTTTTGTAGACATCTTTAACAAAATATGTTATCGCATCAACACACTCCTCAGCCATATTGTAATATGTCTTTATGATCATCAATCTAGTTACATATGGTAAAGGCCAGTGGTCATCCCTACATATACTATATAAAGGTTTCTTAAATTGTGTTCCTAAATTTTGGTCCTCCTCCTATTCTACATCGTCGATTGCACATTATCACGATAAGCATCATTCACCATTTGAAATATATCAACACTAACATTTACTTTCCTAGGTTATTCTTCTAAACTACCTTCAAGATATTGTTCGCTCCTACTATCTTCTAATCTTTCTCCATGCAATGCCACATTTTATAGCCGACCATAAATTTATTGCAATACAAGTGATTAATAATACTAACTCAGTCTTAATATTATTTCTTAATAAGATTTATATTGGCATTTAAACTTACAAGTTTTCTAGGTTAATGATTGGTAACAAACAATTCGATGAAGTCGTCTACACCTCATGATTATTCGTCTCTAAATAATTTGACTCTAGATCCAATATCGGTTCGTCCATCCACGAACAAAAATATAATATTTTAAAATTAATCAAAGTTTTTGAGACGAAATTTTGAGAAGATCTTTGATCTATATATGTAGTTGTATGATGTAAGCTTACGATATTTATAGAAGCTAAACATACAGATTACCAATGGAATTTTTGAGGAAAGCTGAGATTTCCAACAGGATTTCCAAGAAAAACTAATAACTCAAACAGTTATATAATGGCTATGTATACAAAACTTCAAAAATTTGTCGGTATTCCATCATAAATTTTCGATGGAAGTCACTCATAAAGTTCCGGTAAGGATTTTTATCTTCTTTCCAGCTTCGGCATTAGTATTTTCATAAGACCATCTATCTCATCACATTCATGTTTATACACATCAATATCATATTTTATTCAATCCATTTTTATTGAATTTTTTTGTTGACAAAAAATTGTTTTTATTTGTTGAAAGTGTTCGAACACTATGGCTTGATCGTTTGAATTACCAATATTCATGCATGTGCTATTTACTACTCCTATGTTTCTACAAGATGGATGTTTTGGATATTAAATTTGTTTCTAAAAAATAGATTTTTAAAAAAAAAAATTGTAATATTTATTGAGAAATTGTAGATTTCAATAAACACCGATTGAAAAATTTTAATTTATTGAATTGCTATTGGTGTAGAATTATAGAAAATTGTTATATACAAAAATCGATGTACTTATTTTCTACAATTAATATGTTTATTAACATGTGTGAAAAGTCTAAAAAATCTATTGTCTAAAAACGTAGGGAGTATAATTTAATTTTTAAAATTTAATTTACTTCTCAGTATTTATTTTCATATTTCACTCTTATATTCTTTGAATATAGTTAACAAATGAATAGTAACAAAATCAATATAATTAATGCATGAGTGATTACACAATCCTTATTAATAGATTTGTCACATTTTAATCATATACTTAGAGGTGAATACTATGTATTCCCAAAGACAAACAAGTGAGAAAAAAGTAATTAAAACATAAAAATAGTATCTGAACAAAATTTACTTGTTTTATTAATTTGATTGGTTACTAAAATTTACATGTTTTACTAAATTTGATTTGAATAAGAAATAGTTTAAAATAATTCAAAAATGTGATTTCATAAAATAATTAAATTATAGATACTGTAATTTTACTAAATTACTTTTGATAATTTTTTATTTTTTTCAAAATTGCAAAGATATTTCGTGAAATATTATTGCTTAGTATTAGAAGAAATAAATAAATAATTTATTATGTATTATCATTTTTATACAAATTATAATCATTATTATATTTATTTCATCAAATTCATAATACAAATTTTAAATAAGAAATACTATTTTATAATAAAAATGAATTACAGATAAAAAAGAACTTCATTTTTATTATTTACAAACGAATTTAAGAAAATAGAAATATAACGAATATCTAAGAATGAATTTAAAATATTTTTAAACTAAATTAAAGATCTAAAACAAATATCACAAGATCTTAAAAACAAGTTAAAATTAATTTAAGTATTTTAAATATAAATATAAAACTACTAATCGATTGTAATATGGAATATTTTTGAATATCTTATCATATATAAAATATGATGTTATAATTAAAGAAATTGAATATATATTTTTGTAGTTGACACGAAATATAATCATATCATTTTAGTTTAATTCTCTTTGTTATTTCTAATGGCTTCTATATAATACTTTAGAAACTAAATTTTATTTTTCAAATCACTTCTCAAATGATATTATATATATGTTCATTGATATTCCGTGCTATACGGGAGATTAATTTTATTTTTAAAAGTATATTTTTAGATACAATATAAAATTTATATAAGATATATATTTAATTATAAATAAGATTTATTAGTCAAAAATATATAGTAAATTTTGAATATATATATTATAGTAAAATATAATATTCAATATATGAATTTTCAAAAATATGATCAAATATAAAAATGAAAGGTGTACATAAATTTTTAATTTAAATATTTTTTAATAAATATATAACAGTATTTATATATGTGGTTTTTTAAAAAAATATAAATTAATTAGTGATAGAAAATATATATATATATAGATATATATTTAGTGATAATATATATATATATATATTATATTTTCATTTATAATTAATAATTATTTTTGAAAATTTTAAATAGATATTTTTGAAGATTTATTTTATATTTATTTAATGTATATTTTTTTGGTTATAACAATAGTAGTAAAAAACATTTTAGATAGTGTTTGGCTATAAAAATAACATATTTTCATTTTCTATTTTTATCCTTCATGAAATATATTTTTTTCTTCATATATCTAATGACATATATTATAATATTTAACAAATAAAAATTTTAATTTTCTAAAAAAATTCCCCTTTAATATATATATTAGATTTTTTTTTAAGATGTTGACACGTAACACACGTTAGTTAGCTGGTTTCACCTTAAGAAACAATCGAATGGGATATATTGGATATAAAATTTGTAGTGATTTGTATTAAAATGAAAAATCTAGTGTTATTTTTTTGTTTTTTTGTTAAAAAAATCTAGTGTTATTTAAACAATAATTTTAAAAAGTTATAAGAACTTCACTCTTGGTCAAGTAAAATTTTTAATTAGTCTCATAAAATTTACTGTTATTGAAAATATTTAAGTAGTAGATTTTTAGTGGGTTTATGATATTTTAGTTGATTTTATTAGTTAAGAATATAAGATTTCAAATTTTTTAAGTGGGATTGTTGAGAATTTTATGAAAAATTATTTGAACTCATTAAAACATGCATGAATTATCTAAAATAATCTAAGAACTCATTGAAATATGCACGAATCACATTAAATGTTTGTTTCAATACAACCCCAAGTGTAAAATGTTGAAAGCATGATTGGTAAGAAAATCAACATTTTTTTGGTAACAAAATCAACATTAAAAAAAAGCATGAGTTGTAACAATATAAACATCAATTCATGAATTCTAATAAAAAATTTAATATTCTCCTACACCAATATAGACATACAAATCTACAACAGTATTATAGTATACCTAACCATATATATGTATTTTGAAATTTCTATTTTCAAATAGCTTTGTTTGAGTATATAAACGCTTGAGGTGTAAAATGAATAATAAAAGAAAAAAAAGAAAACAAAAAGAACATGCAAGAACTTACTTCGATGTTCGTACCTCGTTCTCTGGTTGTGCCGGCAACTTGTCCGAGAATGGGAGTGCGAGCAAGATCGGCAATAGTTCCTATGACTGTTTGCATGGAGAAAGTAGTTGTGATAATGGGAGCGACTGGATCGGGGAAGTCACGTCTCTCAATCGATCTTGCAACACATTTCTCTGGCGAGATCATTAATTCTGACAAAATGCAAGTCTATAGTGGATTAGATATCACCACTAATAAGATGAGCATGGTCGAGAGATGTGGCATTCCGCACCATCTACTAGGTGATCATCCCACGGATGATGGGGAAGTTACTGCCTCTGAGTTCCGTTCTTTGGCGTCACAGTCCATCTCTGAAATAACCTCTCGTGGGAACATCCCTATAATAGCTGGTGGGTCCAATTCCTTCATTCACGCCCTCCTCGTCCACCATTTTGACCCCCAATCCTCTCCAATATTCTCTTCCAAATCCCACTTGAGGTAGTCTTACCAAAATTATTCATAATTTATTAGCATTTGAAGTGTACATTTTCACATTGTAAACGTAAATGGATACTTTCGCCTATAATTGGAAGGCACATCTCTTTTAAATATGCTGATTTTTATATATTAATAATAATCATGTATCAAAAGGGGTGATATAAAAAAGCAACCAAAATATTAGCGAAATATCGTGTATTATATGTAAAAATGAAAATCTGATCCATTAATTAATGTTGTTATAACAATAATAATAGGTATGAGTGCTGCTTCTTATGGGTGGATGTGTCGGTCACGGTTCTGTACCATTACCTCTCAAAACGAGTCGACCAGATGATTGAGTCTGGGATGTTCCAGGAGCTTGCCGATTTCTACAACCCAAAAGATTCCCGCCAAACCGGAATCTACAAGACCATTGGTGTACCGGAGTTCGACCGGTTTTTCGGACTCTACCCGCCGCAGAAAAACGACAAAATGTGCGAGTGGGACCCAGTGAAAAAGGCGGCGTACGAGGAAGCAGTGAAGGAGATCAAAGAGAACACATGGCGGCTCGCCAAGAAACAGAGAGATAGGATTATGGAGCTGAGAAGCAGTGGCTGGGATATTCACAGACTCGACGCTACTGCTTCCTTTAATTCCTCCTCTAGGGACATTTGGGACAAGACCGTTTTCAAGGAAAGCGTTGACGTTGTCAAACGTTTCTTGGTCAAAGGCTAAACCCTTTTTCAATTTTGCCGCCATTTTTCCAGTTTTTATACACCACCTATGAACACTCCAGCTACATGTTGAGACGAGTGAGTTTACTATTATAAGAGGATTATGTAATAAACTGGAATCTGATTTAAAATAAATTAATCGAATACAAAGTGAGTATTTTAAAACACCTTAGACGCTTTTAGATGGTGAACTAGTGTCTCCTCGCACCTAAATGTATACATGAATGCCTAGATGGAACTTATACAAATATACAACTTTTATAAAAAAAAAAATATATATATATATATATATATTTGTTATATCTAATATCATATGTTATATTATTTAGTATATAGAATTAACTAATAAAATGTAATACAATTCTAAAAAATGAATAATATTTCTTATGTTGTTCTTATGCTCTTTTGCAACAAAAATAAATGAGTGTTTTGTTGGATATGTTAGGTATTCTTATATTGAAAGGGTCATTTAAACTTCAATAAAATAACATTTTAATAAAAATGAAAAGTGTAAATTAGTCAAAATTATATATTTCAGCAAAAAAGTACAAAAAACTATATGGTGCCTAGGCGAGATTATACGGCGTCAAGGCGTCCAATTTATTAAAAGCTGCATAAGTAACCGCACATAGTAAAATTACTACATTTATCGACCGCCTAGTGCCTAGACGACTAAAGTATGCTTTCACTAAAAACTGGAATTCTTTAGTTTTTAACACACTAATACTATCACACATTTTCATTTTTCAAAAATATCACAAAATTTAAATTTAAATTTAAATTCTAAAACTAATATCTAAACCCAAAAATCTAAACTTTAAATCTTTAAAAATACAAATTAAGTCCAGAATAAGAAACAGATCAAACCCAACATTTAAAAAGTTCAGTACTAATTGAAGAAAAAAATAATAGTATTTCTGGAAGAAAATCTAATGGTAGTTTTTTTTAAAACAAAAATTTATTTTAATGGTATTTTAAGAAGAATTTTTTTTAATTGACACAAATTTGTTATTCCATTTTCTCCCAAATTAATCTCATCTTACTATTTTGAAAATTCCATACTTATGTTTGTGAATTTTGAAAAAAATTGTTTTTCACTTTTGAAAACTAATTTTTTTTTAGAGAAGTGGCATTTTTTAAATGGTTAAAAGTTTACATGTTCAACTTCACATAATTGTATTTTTTTACATTATATTGATTGGTTATGAATTGATTCTTATCAATTCAAAATGTGAAAAAATTGTATGAAATAACATATTTACGACATTATGTGTTGAAAATTACATCTTTTAAATTTTAATAAATAAATAAAAAAACTAATATTTTATTGATAGAGAGAGCAAAACCCTACTTTTATGTATTAGATTGTAGTTTAAACCAACAAACACGACCGTTTCTGAATTGATGAGAAATGTGAGAATAAAAAAGAAATCGAAATTTGGATTGAAAAGAAGATGATTAATAGGAAGAACTTACCTTATTTTTGCAAAAGTAGAAGTAAATGAACAATGAAAAACACAATATGACATAAGGTGAGAAAATAAAGAGACCCATGTGGAAACTCAGTGATTTAAGATGAAGGTTACATATTGTAGAAACATTATGCACTTATGCATGTTGAGGTAAATAACGAAATGAAGCACGAGATTGCGAGATACTAATTGTTTATATCGGTTAATCACGTCTCTAAAAACATAAACATGTGGTAATTTTTTTATTGGTTGGATTTTAAGCTGACACGACATAAATTGTATTTTTTGTCACGAAAATAAAAAATTAACTACAACGAAAAGGCTCTATGATTTATAGACCATAAAAGATAAATCTTATTGACATAAATAAATAAATCTTCTTTCATATTTTCATTGCTTTAGCTAGTCAATCCGCCTCGATGTTCATTGTTCTTGATTTATGTAATTGTATCAAAAATCTGAATTATCTAGTTATATAAAGTATAGATTGATTTTTTTAAAAAAATATATGTATTTCAAGCTTTAAAAAATCAACAAATGAGTTTTAACCACCCAACCTTCAAAATGATATTTTAAATTCATTCCTAGATATCAAGATCGCTATATTTCAATTTTTTTAATTTTGTATGTGAATAATAAATGTACCTCTTTTATCTATAATTAATTTTTATTATAAAATTTTATTTCTTTGTAAAAATTTGTATTATGAATGTAATGTATTAAATATAATGATGATCATAATTTTTTCTTTAACAAAAATAACCTTCGAACCGAAGAAAATAAAGATTGTTGTTACGTCTATTGGTGTATTTCATAAGTTAGTTAGCTACTTCTTAAGACCTGAATAAGCACGATTTTTTATTGTTTGTTACTTGAATTAGTGTTTGTTTCACATGTTTATTTGCCTAAATTTTGCTAGCAATTGTAAGGATTCTATTTAAGCATTTCTCCTTAGTTAATGCAGTACGTTTTGCAGACTTCTTTTGATTATTACAAAGCTCTGTTTTCTTTATCTAGTATCAGAGAAAAGAACAAAGAAGTAAGAGTTAATGTTTAAGAGAAAAACACAAAGAGAGATGGCAGAATCGACAAGTTTTAGTGTACCAGATGTTCTAATATTTGATGGACTATGACCATTGGAAATTGGTTATAGAGAATCTCCTTCATTAAAAGAATTATTGGACTGTGATTGATCCAGGCTTTGAAGATCTATAGAGGATTGTAGCACCTAATCTGGTGCAGAAAAAGGCTATTGAGAAAGCAAAGCTTAAAGATCTCAAAGCGAAGAACTAAATGTATCAATCGATTGACAATGTGACATTGACAACAATTACCCATAAAGACACAACCAAACAATTGTGAGATTCAATGAAAATAAATATCAAGGGAATGCCAGGGTAAAGAAAGTATAATTGCAAAGATTGAGAAGGTCCTATGATACTTTGGAAATGAAGAAAGGAGAAATTGTGACAAGTATTTTGCTAGAGTCATGGAAACAACCAATGACATGAGAACATGTTGAGAGAACATGGATGATGTGAAAATTTTTGAGAAGATTCTTCGTATTCTCAATGAATATTTCAACTATGTGGTATGCTCAATTGAAGAATCAAAATACATTGACTGTCTTATTGTTGATGAGTTTCAAGCTTCTCTGCAAATACATGAAAAAGGTAACTGAGAAAAGAATGGAAGAATAAATGCTACAAATTATGAATTAAACAAATCATGGTCGTGGAAGAGGTAGATGGAATTTTCAACGAGGAGGAGGCTCTCGAGGTCGAGGAAAGGGTAGATCATTTGTCAACAAAGCCTCCATCAAATGTTTTCGGTGTGGTAAAATAAGGCATTACGAATTTGAGTGCATTGGTGATGAAAAAGGCTCAATATGCAGAGTTTGGTGAAAAAGAAGAACTACTTCTCATGGCACATGTCATTGTAAGTAAAGAAGAAAAAAAAGTATATGGTTCTTGGATTTTGGCTGCTCGAATCATAAGACTGGAGAGAAGTCCTAGTTTTTTTTACTTGGATGAAGAATATCAGCACTCAGTTAATCTTGGAAATTGATCAAAGTTAAATGTTGAAGGGAATTTACAAGTAGTATTAAATGTTTATTATGTTCCTAAACTCACCAGTAACCTACTCAATATAAGGGAATTGCAGGAGAAACAATTATCAGTCATCATAGATGATAATTATTACAAAATATATCATGTTCAAAAGGGACTCATTGTCACAACACATATTACTAAAAATCACATGTTTATGATATATATAGTGAAAAGACCAATCTCAGCAGAGTGTCTAAAGGTGGAAGAAGAGGATTTGATCACCCTTTGGCATAGGCGATTAGGTCATCTGAACAAAGGATCTTCACAATTGATGCAAAAAAGATAGTTGGTAAAATGACTTCCAAAAATCAAAGATGATGACAAAGTATGTGTGGTTTGCAATATATGAAAGAAACATCGAGGGAAATTTCCAAAGAGTAGCAAGTGGAGAGCTTCACAAATTTAGAACTACTTCACGCATACCTCTGTGGTCCAACAAATCCAATCTCTTAAGGCGGGAAACGACACTTGTTGGTAATTGTTGATTTTAGTTGAAAAACTTGGATTTACTTTCTAGTGCAAAAGGCAGAAGCTTTTGAAAATTTTAAAGATTTCAAAAGTTAGGCAGAAAAGGAAGCAAAGAAAATCATTATAGACTTGAAAACTAGACAGAGGAAGAGAATTTACTTCATATATTTTCTACAAGTTTTGAAAAGAAAATTGAATAAAGCGACAGTTGACAACTGTTTACATGCCACAGTAAAACAGAATGGATGAAAGAAGGAGTACGACCATCATGAATATGGTGAGGTGTCTTTTATTAGAGAAAGAAATGCCTAGAACATTGTGGCTAGAAGTAGCAAAGTGGACAACACATTTAAATCCTAGGACCCTAAACTAAGCATTAATTATTTCAAAACTATTCAAAACCAATTTCGCACCGCATGTAATATTTTTCACCATTCAAAAACAATTATGCACCACTTATTTTTATAAACCATACTTGTCCCGCTTTCTACAAAAACCATAGTTATACCGCAGCGCCCCACTAATTTTTTTTACCCGCACCTCATGATTCGCTGTCACCATTCGGAGAAGTGTGATCATGTAATTGCAACTATTATTTTCTATGTATACATATCTACTTGGTGACGTACTAAGATAATCATTTTATATTTTCAAATAACTGATGATAAAAAGCACACATGTATACATATAATTATGTGAAACTAAAAGTAATTATATATATATACATAGTGAAAATTTGTTTTGGATTACATTTTATATGAACATACATAACTATACACAGTATTTTCGTGTGTATACCGAACAAATTTTAGGTATACCAATCATACATATCGGTTCACCAGTATGAAAATCCTCTTTGTGGCTTTGTAGTACCGCTAGATGAATTTCTTTTGGGTCTTCTTCCGTTGAGTTCGGTAAGGTCGGCTATGTTTAGTAGTCTGGTAGGGTTTCATTCTAGCTTGGAGATAGTAGTTGAGTAGTGGTAGTTTTGGACTATTCACTTAGTCTTCTTCAATTCATGTTCACAACAGGCCCGTGACATAAATTACATAAGCGGTCGACTATGACATTATGTTTATTTATATAAAAACATTTGAATAATAAAAATACTATGATATTTTTATATCATAAATGAATACATGTAGGTAAAAGATGATTATATTTTATTGTTAGCTTAGACGTCAGACATAATAGGGTCTAAAATTAATTAGTCCGCTATTTCAGGGCTAATTTTTTTTATCCAAGCTTTTTTTTTATACATCAAATGATACATTTTTTTAGATTAGTGTATTGGTAACCATTGGACAGACTATATTCTTGTTTTGAGCTTTTAAAACTCTTTTAGTTTGGTTTTTTACTAGAATAAAACATGAGATTTGCGACATAAACATACAGTCACAAATTTTTGACAACTTTGCGACTAAGTTGCTATGGATTGAGAATTTGTCGCAAATCAGTCGCAAATTTGAGACAATACAGTCATTGCAGATCATCACACACTTGCGATGTAGTTGTATGTTAGTCGCAAATCCATAGCAAAATTTGCTACAGAAATTTGACTAAGAAGGTATTGCGACTTAATACTCCAGTTGCATATCTATGTAGAATTTGCGACGATATTGCGATTGATATTAGCGACTGCGTGGTTCGTAGTAATTACATCGAAAAATTTGCGACTACACATTTGCGACCGATTTGAGATGGAGTTGCAACTAAAATTCATTTGCGACACCTGAATTATGACAAATTTGACGTCGTCGCAAATATGTAGCGATTTATGATATGCAATTGATTATTTTGTCACAAATCGCCTATGATCATCTACAAATGTGTAGTTTTTGATCTATGATCTTAGGTTATGCCTTTCCTTTTTATTTGGAGGTTTAGGTGTGGCTTTTGTGGTGGTCTGATTAGTTTTCTCGGTGGTATTTCTATTTTTAGCTTATGTTGTTGTTTGTTTTCATTGGTTCGATCATTCATTACATTTGGTGTTTTTCAGTTGATGGTTGATCGTTTCTAGTTCTTACAAGTTGAATCAGTCTAAAGTAGTCATTTATCTTTATTGGCTTCTCTAACGTTCCAAGACATTTCTTTTTATTATCGTTATAATATATTTTAGAAAAAACAACATAAAACTTATGATATTTTTGGATTTTGCTATTTTACCTTGGTTTCCCAATGTTTTTAGAATTTATTTAGTTTTGATCTACTTTTCAGAAATTTTATTTTCTTGCTAATTTATTTTTGTAGAATTTTGTTTAGTGATTGCTGACTTTGTATTTTATTATATATTTGATTATGTTATAAATTTCATCTAGTTACAAGAAACATTAGAGAGAATAAACACATAATATATATAAGAAAAGAAACAACATACAACTTAGGATATATTCCATGTGGGTAAAAGTGATAGATGGAGACATATTGCGTATGGTTGAGGTAGAATTGATGAATGAGTAAAAGAAGAATGAGTCTTGGGATAGTGAAATAGATATTGTTTTATCAACATTTTTTTTTTCGCCTGATTTTATGTACATGTTATGATACTTCAACTCTAACACTAGTTTCGACAGACCTTCTTTGAATGGTTTTATGATAACTTGAGAGGAGAGGGGAGTGGTTTGGATAATAGTTGGCCAACTCTATTTTCTCTTGCGGTTTGGTGGGGATGGAAGTGACGATGCGACAACGTACTTGGAGAAAGGGGAAGGTGCAGAGATCGTGTTAAGTTTATCAAAGACTTGACTAAAGAGGTGATAAATGTCAATATGGTATAAAAGCTACAAGGAGATCAATGTTGGAGAGTCTGATAGCTTGGTCTCACCCATAGGAAGGCTGGATCAATCTTAATGTGCATCGCAAGGTAACCCGCGACTAGTAGCAACGGGAGGAGTCATGCGAGATAGTTTGGGAATATGATGCAGTGGTTTTAGCTTGAATATCAGGATATGTTCGGCCCCTCTCACAGAACTTTGGAGAGTTTACTATAGGTTATATATTGCTTGGAATTAGAGATTCACTCTGATTGAGATGGATGTGGATTCGGAAATCGTAGTAGGTTTTCTTCGAAGCGGCATAGATGAGCATCATCCGTTTCTTTCATGATATGATTGTGCCATGACTTTATTGTGAAGGACTGGGTGGTCTGTATTACGCTAGTGAGGATAATTTCTTAGATGACAACCTAGCTATCATGCTTTTGTCTTTGGAATTTCATTCTTTTGATTCATTTTTGCTGGAAATTTATTCACTTTTCATGGATGATGCTAGGGGATATGGATATCCTTGGCATATTTGTGCCTAATATTTGTTTCTTTAGTTGTTATTTTATTCTATTGAGAGGGAGTCTTTAAACTCCCACCTCCATTACCAAAAAAGCATTTGTGGATAATAAGAAAACTCTTACGATTTTCCAAAAGAAAAGAAAACTATTATGCTTTTAAATTCGAGACTAGAAGAAGATTGATAACTCTACAATAGTTAGCAAGTATCTATATAACATACTCAACTATTCGTGTGTTTTCTCTTCCTAGAATAGATGATCAAAATGGTTATTAGCCACTATATATATTAAAGAAGTCACGATAGCTCTATTTTCCAACTTCTTTTTTACTTCAACTGCTAAAAGTAGGGCTGTGAATATAAATCGAACCAAAATTTTCAAACTGAACCGAATTATGTTTAGATAACCGATTGGCAGTAAAAAATTCAATTTTGGTAACCGAACCGTTAACCAATCGGTTTACTTTTTATTTTATTTTTCTTGAAAAAAACCAAAAATAATCGAAAACCCAAAAATAACAAAAAAACCAAACTGAATTAACCGAAAAAACCAAAAAACCTGAAAAACACCAAAACTTAATCGAAAATTAACCAAATAAACTGAATTTCAAAAACAAAAACCGAACCAAATCAAACCGAAATTTTATTCGGTTTAGTTCGGAACAAAAATAGAAAAACCAAAATAATCGTAAACCGAAATTTTCAACCCGTTCTGACCTGAACCGACCTGATTTCCCGCCCTAGTTAAAAGAATGTTCCTACCAAAAAAAACTGCTAAAAAAAAGTGAAAATCAATTCATCTCCAACTTAGGGTCTTAAATAGTAACCATTAGTAGAATTAATAGAATAACTTTTAGTGGAAATTAATTAAAAAGTATTTGAGTGGAATAAGAAATATAGAGAAATAGACTTCTTCCAATTCTCTTACAAATTTGGAGAAGAATATTTTTCACTAAAATTTGTTCATGGAATGCAAATGGTTGTGTACATAGATGCACATTTTTTTTTTAATTAAGTACTTCGTTAAATTTATACTATTTAAGTAGTATATAAATAAATATAATTGAACACCAGAGAAAATTGTCAATTCATACCCAAACAATTTGTATTGGGGAAAAATATCATAAAAATTCCAAATTTTCAAATTTTGGCAAAAAGGTCTGAAATTTTCTGTAGGCCATTTAAATCCCAAATTTGTAAGTGAAATTATTTTAATATCAAACTCTAGGTTGACTTGGCCATTTTACACTCACAGTTAGTCAACCGTTAAAATGATTCAACACATTTAAAGACAAGTTAATATATCATTAATCATTGAATTTTATATGTTCTGTTGTGTTCGGCAGAAACGTTGGAGGAGGAAGAAAGTCATTTGCTTATAAGGGTTTTAGATAAATTGATTCTATTAAAATCGGAACCTGAAAGAGAGAGAGATGGAGAGGATAATATTGAACGATGATGCATTGAGAATAATTGTGAATGCAAAGAAGCGAGGGAAAGCTCCGATGAAGTTGAATCCAATCTCTAATGTAATGTCTTATTTCCTCAAAATCATGAAGCAAAAAGTTATGATTCTTTATTTTGCTCCAAATTGGATTTTTATTTTCGTTTCTCTAATTTTTCCATCTACTTGTTTAGATCTATAAGTTCGATGAAATTTGTTAATCTCTCAATGGTAACCTCTTCTTCCAAAGCTTAGCTTTTATTCTTGGTTGGAAGTTGAAGTTGAAGTTGAAGTTGAAGTTGAAGATGATCGAAAAGTTTTTGTTTTTCACTGTTGATCCATTTTTGGAGAAAGGTCCTGCTTTTCCAAATCTATGGTTATTTTTGTTTTGATTATCTTGAACAGAACATGTATGAACTGAAAACTTACAAATAAAGCATGACAATTGCATTTTCTTCTTGCTAAGTCAACAGAAAATCAAAATCGAAATCAACATTATCAAGAATAATGCGAACTACAACCTCCAAACTAATGAATAAGAAACACAAGTTAAGTTTGGCTCAGGAAGAAGAGTAATATGTGCATAAAGTTCTTCTAAACACAAGTTGTGCATAAACTTTAGGAGCTCTCAATGTCCCAACCAATGTTTCAAAGATGTTAGTACATCGATCATCATTAAAAAAACACACCAAAAATCACCTGAATCATCATCAAAACGAACCAAATCAAGAATCTTCAAGATTTTATCAAACAAGATAGAGAATGGTTAACCAAATAAGCAAGGATTGAAGATTTGGGGATAAAAGAGAGACCTTGTAAGACCCATCAAGCTGAAGAGAACCAAAACGATGGATCTTTTCCTCAAGTTTATGAATCTATTATTCTACATCATTCTCTGAAAAAGAGACTTTTTTTCCCTGATGAATATCAATGACAAATTTTCGTCTTCTTCTCTCACTCTCAGTCATGCTTATGTTCTTCTTCTTTTATATGGTTACAAGAATTATTTAAATCTTCTTATTTTCTCTGGTTACAAAAATTATTAGATGTTCTTTTGATCTTACTGAAATTTTCGGAAACGACTTGTTGTACATTTAGGAAAAATTAGAGAACCAAAAATAAAAATCTAATTTGGATCAAAGGAAGAATCATAACCTTTTTGCTTCATGATTTTGAGGAAAGCAGACATTACAGTAGAGATTGGCTTCAACTCCATCGGAGCTTTCCCTCGCTTCTCTACATTCTCAATTACCCTCCATGCATCACGTTCAATGTTATCCTCTCCATCTCTCTCTCTTCAAATCAAAGTTCTGATTTTTAATAGAATCAATTTATCTAAAACCCTTATGAGCAAATGACTTTCTTCCTTCTCCAACGTTTCAGACAAACACAACAGAACAGGTAAAACTCAGTGATTAACGATATGTTAACTTGTCTTTCATAGTGTTAAATCATTTTAATGGTTGACTAATTGTTAGTGTAAAATGGTCAAGTCAACCTAAAGTTTGATATTAAAATGGCTTCACTTAAAAACTGAGGATTTAAATGACCTGCATAAGAGTCCAGGCTTTTTTTGGCCAAAATTTGAAAGTTCAGGATTTCCATGCCATTTTTCCCATTTGTATTGTGATTTTTCGTACTTGAACTTTAGGCCATTTGATATTAATCGGTTATAATGCATAATCGTGAGCATATATGTATGCTATTCTGCATTATCCGAGTGTTTTTCTTGTGATTTTGACATATTTTGATGTTCTTAGGTGTTCGGGTCAATTTAGATGCAGATAGACGTTTTTCTTGGCTTCTATTTGATGAATAACTAGTTTGACTATAGTAATCAAATTCCTCATACACTCTTTCTAGTATGGGTTGATCTCTGCATCTCCTATTAGGCATGTTATGTGGTTACTGTTGTTGTTTTGCTACATCTTGTGTTGCATGTATATCTTCTATATGTTGGTGAACTGTTTCCATCTCAACTCAATCTCTGAGTCATTTCTCCTTTCAAGACTTGCACATGAAAATTAGAAACTCCATGTTGCTATATATACTATTTGGTGTTTTCCTCTTTTCCATTATTCAACATTTTTTTGTTTCCTACAAATAAGAAAAACAACAAATTAGCCATACAAATTCTCACAAGTTTTTTTCTCTAATTCTTTCCTTTAGGTATTTATCTTAACGTTTGTTGACTCTCCTTGATTCTCGTATGTTTATATAGAACTCCCTAATATAAATCATTGGCGTTCACTACAACAAAAAGGTATATAGCATCACTTATATTGTGTCGGTTACATAATTGATATTAGTTAAAATTACTTAATAACAAATTATGTTAAATCTTGATTCAAAGTCAATTAAAATAATTGACATAATTATTCTTTTATTTAGAATCATTAAAATAAAATGATATAATTGATAAAGATTTGCGTTATTTAAAAACCAAATGATGTAAAATTATAATTTACATAATTTAATAATAATTGTATTTATTAATTATATTTTTACATCAACTATAGATAGTTCATTAGATTTTATAAATGATACAAATTTAAAAAATTAAATCAATTACTTAGAAGTGATGTTATATTAAATACAATTTTTAAAAGTAGCTAAAGTCCCACATCGATATCAACAAACAAAAAAAACTTAGAAATTGTAGTTATATATAGATGACGCTAACATAATACTTTTTTAAAGAAGATACGTGGTTTGATAAGATCAAATCTAGTATAACTTGAAATTAAAACTAGAATGGATAGTGTTCGTTTAATGCTAGTTCTTTTACAAAATAATATGTATTAATATTAGTTGGACTTAATGTAAATAATAAATAATATAATATGCAAGTATTTGACATCAATTATCATAATTGTCATAAATACTAGTATTATTTATAGTAATTGATGCAAAATTTAATATCACTTTTGCAACTAACACAATTTAGTATCGATTATAAAAATTGATGCAAATTTCTATAAATTGTTTGAGTTGATGTAAAATATTTGCATCATCACTTTATAAGTCATTTTTCAAAATGATGTAAAAATCCTTTGTATCATTTATAATTGATTTAAATATAAAAAATAAATAATACGATATAGTGTTTTTCTTGTAGTGGTTAGCCAAAGTTTTCAAACAGCTAGCAAGTGTTTCAAAAGATTACAAGATATAGAGATATGAATAACATAAATTTTAACTTCTTGTATCCAATCTTTTTTGTTTTATTTCTTTTGTTTTAATTAATTTTTGCTTCCATTCTATCTTCTTCTTTACAAAAGAAAAATACTAGTTTACGAATGAAAATAGTAGAAAATATAGATATATAGAAAAGAATGTGGAAATATGAGAAGTTGATGAATTGAATATTGAACCTTTCATATTGTGGTCTAATACCAAATGATACAAAATTGCTTAAGAAGCAGAGCCAGATATGAGGATAATTATTTGAAATATTTTAATGGACCCCCACCCCACTTTTGTGGGACCCTTTGAAAAAATTGATTTTGTTAAATATTTATTGGGTTCTAAATTGTTATATGAATCAAATCAAATTGAATTTATAATAAATAAATAAAAAATTTTACTCTCTTTACTAAGATTTTTCGACTTCTCATTGCAAGAAAAAAATTTAAAATGTTTAATAAAAAAAAACTATAATTTTTTAATATTTTAATTTGTACGGGGCTCCAAAAATCTCAACTCCGACTTTGCTAAGAAGTTGCATCAAATAGGTGGTAGTTGGATAGCCTTTGACTTCAAAAGAGTCATTGAAGAAGATTCTAAAGTATATAAAACCTTAGTCCCAAAACTCACTTAAAATATGTTATGAAGAAACTAGGCACTTGATCTTTGGTAAGAAGAACTCGTGTATAGGATTCTAAAGTATATAAAATGTTAGTCACAATACTAACTTAGGATACATTTCTAGACACTTTGGAAAATAGAATGGTCACACAAATATGACTGAGCACTTGATAAACTGGGTTTATTACTTGGATATGACACACCAAGAATCAAAAGTTCGATAAGAATAAAGGAGAATTGCTATCATAAATAAAATTTTGATTACAAAGAAAGTTGTCTTCCCTACAATGAAGTTTACAAATTATTTAAAGAAAAAAAAATACAAAGAGCCATACAAACTCTTATTAAACTATGCGCAAATAATATGAGAGAATTGAACAAATATTCAACTTTTGGTCTTCAAACTTATTGGTCTTTTTTTTGTCAAATCAAATATTTTATTATCATAACGTTTACTCTCTATTAAAGGACCACAAGATTACAAAAATAATAGCGCAAAACCTACTAACATAAATGTTGTAGGGAAGTTAAAAACTATAATAAAAGGAAGACATATAGAGTCGAAAGAACATATCGAATAATCATGACAGAATCTTCGGTATTCATTGACTATGATTCCCAAGCATAGGGATAAAATGTTGTTTTCCAAAAACCATAGAAGCATGGCTTTTAATAGACTCCAATAACATTATTGAAGTTTTGGAAAGGAAGATGCCAAAACACGATTGAGATGCACAAATTATCATGCTTCTACAACAAAAGAGAAACCATTGCTAATACATGGGACAAAACCATTTGCATTAAAAAAACTAGAACAAGGCTAGTAGAGGCCTCAATGCAAGGTAATTTAGGAAAACAAAATAAATAACCCGGTAACAAGATTCCAAAAAGGAACCAGAGACTGCATTTAGCAGTAAAAGGCTGCATAATTGTAGTAATAAACTTTGATACCATATCCAAAACTATATTGAGTTGCAACCAATGATACCAATAATTTAAACAAAACTTCACACGGCAATAAGATTGTTTAGCAGCATAATCACCGATCTAATTAATCATTCACAACCATATCTCGTGCGCAATAAATTTAGTCTTATAGTATTTAGAGTAATCAAAATATGATACCGCAAGTTTCAATCAATTTGAAACCAGTTGGACCTAGAAGCTAGCATACATAAGACATCAAAATATTGGGCACGAACCTTCACAAGGGAAGGAGGTAAGATATCGTCATAGAAACTCTAAGACGACGTTCTGATAGACACAGAACATGGTGGCAGGCAAAGGAACTCATCAAAAAACGGAGACGCCATTTTTGTCCCTCGCAAGACGTCCATTTGCAGCACATCACCCCAATTTTTTTTTTTTTTTTTTTTTTTTTTNTCCAGATATGGTGAAACTATAAGATTTCCCGTTGAAAATTCCCACAGAGGAGACAAACGAGAACGGTGGTCCAGGACAAATGAGGAGGCCATGGTGAGTCACGAGAATCTTTAGAGTGCAATCCTGAGAAGAAACACAGTAACCGACTAGAAGACGAAATGGGGAGATGGCTCCATATACCGCCGGAACTCACGGTGGAGCGACGAGCAATGACACCGACACGGTTGTGGCAGAGTTCCGGCGGTGTCATTGCTCGTCGCTCCATACTTTGCTTCCATAATCATATCAACCCTTATTTATATTGTCAAGAATCGATTCCAATTTATGACCGAGTCTTAATCCAAATCATACGGTTTTCCATGAATGATATAAAAGTGATATACATACGAATAATTTAAAGTATTCTTGCCCTTTCACTATTGAAACTCACGACCCAAAGAAGAAGAGAGAAGATGAAAAGCTCACGAGTCACAACTCACCAGAGAAGAAGAGCGAACGATTCGGTAAACAAAGTGATAAGGTACGATGAAGAAGAGAAGATAGGGCAAAGATAACTTAAATCAAATTGACGTCATCCTACTTTTTATTTACCATGCATCATAAGTTCTTCTTCTTATTTGTTCTCATTCATGTTCCAAAGAATCCAAGGAGTGTATTTATGCACCCATTTATATATAAGTTGCAAATATTATTAGAATATGGTACTGAAGCATATGCCGTACCATAACAAAAAAAAAAAAAAATTAAACTGGACGATAAGTGATTTTCCATAATATGGGTATATTGGATGGTTTGGGATGGGTGATCAAGGTCCCATAGGAAAAACAGAGGCCTACAAGGGCCACATTGTGGTATCATACTCATACACATAGAATTTCTAAGCCTCTTATGGTCTTTGGACTGTTTTCAGAAATATGAAATGCCTAACTTTAATCATAGACTCACCGAAATTGACAAAAATAATGAAAAAATCGGAGAACTAGATGCAATATGCTATCGAACTATCATACTTGAAGATGAATAAGTGAGTCGACTCACTAGCTAGAAAACAAGGATCAACAACCGATTATTTTCTTTTGTTCATTCCTGGTTTTCACGTTGGTTTGTTGATACCAATAACAAACTTTCATACCAAATAGTAACCGTTAATTTGTGCGAAAACATAAAAATAAAAATATATGTATATATATATATATATATATATATAGTATACAAATTATTTCTTTTAGTTATTCAACATAAAATCTAATACAGATGCAATAATTATATTTTAAATAATATATAAACTAATTTTTAATTATTTTAATTATTTCAATTATTCAATCATATAAAATTGTTGACAAAGTACTGCAAATTTTTTTTCTATCACCTTTTGATTTTGATTTTTTAATCAAACTATAAATTAATTTCGTCAAAATTTTAAATTATTATTTAAATATAAAAATAACAACCACTAAACCATCTATTTTCCTTTCCTATCAAATACTAATTTTCTTATATTAAAACAACGAGTCTCTATGTTGTTAGGACGTAGCAGTATATATTTGTAGTTCATGTTGTGATTCAAATTAAAGTATCGTGATAAATACAATATAAAGGATTCCTGTGTCCAACTAAACGCGCTACAGTGGATAGAGTGTCTGTTTCCTAAAATTGATTTTTTAGAAGTTTACAAGGAAGATTTTAACTACATTTTGAAATATTATTTTCGGTGAACCGAAAGAAATGAAAACCATTTCTCACACCGATTTTTACCAGTATTTTCAAGACTTGAACAAAAAAAAATATTTTAGGCCATGATTTAATGTGGTCACACTAGATTCGATTGAATTTAATAATTTTGTTATATATATATATATATATATATATATAATTATACTTATATCATATTTGAAAAACAAAAAAAATTATTATTAATAAAATAAGTTTTTGTAATAATTATACTAATGACACTTAAGAATCATTCAAATGCTTTGTTGAATATTCTAGTACGCTATTAGAAAAACTAAACTATATTATAAATCATTAAAAGGTTAATACAAAAATATTAATGATGAAATTAATGAAAAGGTTGTTATTTAAAAGTTGAATCCGGTTTTAAAAAGTTCAATTGGATCGTTAATTCGTGTGCTTTTGCCAATTAAACCCAAGTTTTAAGTCGGTTCAATTATATTTGGATTTTATCATAAATCCAATCTGGAAACTTTTCAGATTCATAGTTGAACCTGATTGAATATTTGGTCCAGTTTTCTAAACACTGAAAGAAACAATAAAACATTATATTATGGGACTTACACTATCCGACTATTAGAACAATTTTCCAAGTCTAAAATAATGAATTGAGAAACCTTACACAAACCCATTGAATTTGGTTTTATGACAATTATGTTATCATATAAATATGTAATTAACCTCAATGGTTAAAAATAACTTAGAATTGCCATCGAGCAACCTCTTTTTTTCTATTTCTCATATCAATATAAAAATTTATTATTATTTGATGCTCTTGAATAGATCTATCTTTCGTGAAAAAAAAGAAATAGATCTATCTTTCTATTTATTTTCTTGCATTAAATAAAGCTTCATCGAGTTATAATATAAAAATTTTTTGGAGAAAAATGATATTAACAATGGCAACTACACGTTATTAAGGAGAGTGCGATAGGGTTTTGTGAGACTTCTCTTAATTACTTCTTCTTCACGGTTCCTGGATTCGGCCGTCGGCTGATAGGTCTAGGATTTAATCATAAACTATTACCACACAGAACAGTTCAATGTAGCAAAGTATAGGGTATCGAATCCACAGAGATCAAAAAGTACACGTTTCAGTTTCAATTCAAATCAAGCTAAAACAGAAATAATTAAGGTTGTTTGTAAACGAATCAAAACGGTAAATAGAAAACGGTTTAAAATTATGAAATAAAAGCGTCAGGGATCAGGGAAACCACATGTAATCATAATTAAAAATCAATTTATCATTAAGGGATTTTCTTTGAAAATAGTTCTCAACATGAAAGACAAAGATAGAATAATCTCCTCTCGGAGTACTAAACCCTATGTTCAAATTATCAGAGACAAAACTCTCACCTTCTTTTAAATAATAGATCATGCAATACAGTTCTGATTCAATTGTTCATAAGCAATCAAAACAATACTCTCGCAAGAAAAATCACTTATTCATCTAGACTAGGTCAGATCTCTAAACTAAATCTCTTTGCGTTTATCAATCTAATATCAATGAACTAGTTAGCTACTCTAATTCATGCATTAATAACAAGTCTAGACTAAGAACCTAACAATTATTATCCCCTTATGACAAATCTAACAATCAAACCTTGATTTCCTTGGGAAACCCTAAAACCTAACTAGTGAACTACTCAGACATTGTAAAGGATGAACAACACAATATCAAAGAAGAACCCATGATTAAAATAGATATAGATATATAAAAGGGTTCAGAAATCTTCTCCAAATACATGTTGAATCTCATATCCCTCAGTAATTCTCTCAAAATCAAAATAAAGCTTGGCTCTAAAAACCTAAAACACAATGTATTTATAGGCTAAAAAGGTAAAATAATAAAAATAAGAAATTTGGATAAGCTTGGGGACTTGATTTGCAAATTTGGATTCAATTTCTTCTTGGGGGGGATGTGCTCGATCAGGCATATGGTTGCCCGATCGAGCATCGTGTAAAACTGCCAGAACATCTCTTCTTGCCCAATCGATCTCATCCTCCAGATTTTTCCAGAGACTTATGCCCGATCGAGCTACAATGTTGCCCGATCGTGCATCTCGTGATATATTTTCTCGATCGATCTCATAATGTGCTCGATCGAGCACTTCTGTCTGCAACTTATGAAATCTTCTGAAATGCATCATTTTGCTCCAACACGACCCGAACACCTAGAATCCTAAAATTCTACCAAATATGCAATGAAAACACTTGGAATAATGCAGAATAACAAACATAAATGCCCACTATTATGCATTAAAACTGAGTAATATCCACTCCCCCAGACTTAGATCTTTGCTTGTCCTCAAGTAAAGAAAGATTCAATCTGGAGAAGAGGTTTGAAACGGACCACTTAAAACCTCACAAAATCTCAAAAAGCATAAGTATAATTTCAAATCCAAAAGACACCAATCTCAAACAACTATTTAGATTGAAATGCTTACCACCACTAAACTAATAATTTGTTTCCTACTCTAAATCTCAAATCAATCAAGTATCAAATCATATCAGCTAGCTCTAAAATTCAATTAAATTCAGATACATGCATTCTCACCTATGGTATATCAATCAAAAATACTCAAGTACCTCTTCTATCGAAATGCCCATACCAAACAGAGCATCAACCGACTTCTGGTCCTGATCATTTTTCTCTGTTTCTCACTTCCTTTTCTTTCTTTTCACATTTTTCTGCGTTTTCTTTTCTTTTATTTTTGCACTTTTTGTGTTTTTATTTTCTTTCTTACTGCTTTTTTTTAGCAGCCCGACAATGATTACGGACTTCTATGTCACGTTTTCAACACTTAATCTGAACCGGTTTTTTTATTTTCTGAAGGAAGAGAGAGAAAGGACACAGACGGTACTGAAAGAACTTGTCAGCTTTACAGAACATTGAAGAGCAAGGTACCTAATTCTCAGAGTATATCAACACCATAAGCAAGAATAATTCAGATTTAATTTAAGTCCTATCATGGCATAGCTAGCATCAATTTATCAATAACTCAAAAGACCAGAACTTTCATAAACAAATAAATCAGCAATGGGATTCCAATCCTAATCTCAGCAATTAATCTAAGTCAGTAATCTAGAGAAAGTGAAAATCATACTTGGCTATTTATTATTATTGATTTTGATCATGGCTCCTTCGACTCGATAGACTCAGCTAGATTTAAAACAAAAAAAATTGAAAATTTTCACCAAAAAGACAAAACATCAAAACGTAGTTAGTATCATTACACCCTCCCTCAGACTTACTGCACACCGTCCCGGTGTGAAAATAAATCCAAGAGAAGGTTAGAAGTAACTAGGATGAATAGTAAAATCTGTAATGGATGAAAATAGATAATAGATACTATAAGTGAGTTCAAGGGAAAGAGATATACTAAAGGCAAATTGGTCAGAAATCTGTTCTGAACTCCTATACCTCATTCGCTATGCCTGCAAAAAGAACAAACACTCAAGAGAAGTGTAAGTAATGGTTAGACAATGATTGAGCAATAATAGCTTAAATACTAACAAAAATCAGTTGTACAGAAACCATTAAGGAATTATGATCGAGCAATACTAATCTAAAATCAACAAGAGTCATATATAAGAGGCATCATTCAGAACAGCTAACATCAATCATTCCAGTATCACACAATCAATTGGTAAGTAAGGAGCAATGATCAAGCAGTACTAATTATAATTAGGAAGAATCAGAATTACTTAATGAGAAAAACTAACCAATCATGAATCTAAAATCAAACTCAAATCAAAACACAAGAATGATGGTGAATGGTGAGCAATGATCTAAGCAATACTAATCAGAATTAGCAAGAATCAAGAGAGAAACCATCCTAATAGCCAACAATTCAAGTGAAAAAGATGAGTAATGAGATTAAATAAGAGATAACCCGGAACGTCTTGAAGAATATTCACTAGTAATAACCTGAAACACTTAAGACTCAAAACTAAACATATGTAAGCTAGGATGACTTAAAATTGAAAAAAAAACTAATCTAAACTCTAATATAGTGGGTTGCCTCCCACTCAGCGCTTTGTTTAACGTCACTTAGCTTGACGGTATTTACCTCTAAGTGGGAATGGAATCAACATCCAGCGATGTTCCATAACAAGCTCCAAATCTATACATATTTAGCTTCAGAACCTTACCCATCACGTATTTTGCAACATCAATCCCTTTCTCTTTGAACTCTGGGGTGAGTAAAACTCTAAACTTCGAGAAGGGTTTTGAGAGCCCTTTACTTTTCACCTTATACTCAATTGTATTTCCAACTACTGCTTGAGGAACCAAAGCTACATGAGACTCTTTCTTTACCTTATTTGGTTTCACCTTCACCTTCTCATTCTCCTTGACCTTGGAATTTCCATTCTTTGTTGATGATTGAGGCTCTTTGTGTAAGGTTTCAACAACTACACACTTAGGATCTGGTTTAATATGAACTCCGTGCTTCACCTCCTCCTCTTTTACCATAGTCAGCCTAGGTGTTCCCTTTGGGGGAATCGCTGGATAGAAAACCTTTTTCTTGATGTTTTTCAGAGAAATATGCCGATTGGGTAGATCAACAATAGCTCATACGGTTGCAAGAAAAGGTCTCCCAAGAATCAAAGGTTCATGTGGATGCTCACTCGTCTCCAAGATGTGGAAATCAACAAGGACGAGACAATTACCAACTTGTACCAATAGATCCGAGATAAAGCCACTAGAAGAGACAGTAGAATCATTAGCAAGCGTGAAATCCATGTGAGATGGTTTGATACCTGATAGTCCTAATCGTTCTGCAACAGTCATCGACATAGCGCTCACATTAGCTCCAGTATCACATAGAGAATCTGTGAATTCCATTCCATTGATCGAACAAGGAACTAAGAATTCCCCTGGGTCTTGCAGCTTATGAAACTTCCTTAGTGGATTTGGTGGCTTATTAATCATCTTACCATTTTCAAACTCTTATATGGTTATTGTATGGTGCACTGGATAAGGGATTCTCGGTTTATAAACAGTTTATGCAATTTTCAGTTCCAGGTGTATTTGCTCGATCGGGCAAATGTTTCTGATTTTTGTCTGATTTCATGGATCGATAGGGGAATTGATGTGCCCGATCGATCAAAATTTCCTGGAATTTTATTGATAGGATGCATGATCAGGTTGAGAGTGCCCGTTCGACCCTTTCTCTGAAATCATTGTGCTCGATCGGGCGAGGAGTGCTCGATCGGGCGAGGAGTGCTCGATCGGGCAGATTCTTCTGCATCAGTTTCTAGCTTCTCAAAATCTGGATCTTTTCCCAAATCACCAGTTTCTTCCTCTAAATCACCAACTAAAGACTTATAATAAGCTTTCGGATTCTCCTCAACTTTCCCAGGAAAGACACCAGCTTCTCTTTTTACAGCTTCAAAAGTATGAGCAACTTGTACATCCAAGTGCTTCACATGAGTTGATAGTGCTTCAAACTTTTGATTCAAATCCTTCACTTCTCCTTGAATCATTGTTTGGAACTGTTGTTGTCCTTCCAGAAGTTGCTTAAACATCATCTCTACTAAATTACCTTGTTGAGGTTGAGCTTGTTGAAATACAACCTGAGAGGTTTGCTGAAAACCGCCTGAATTAGATATCTGCACAAAGGGCTTTTGTTGCTGTGGATAATGTTGATCTTGGGGGTTTTCAACATTGGTATTTCTCCAAGATAAGTTGGGATGAGTCTTGTTAAAGCCTTGATTATACAATTGATTGTACACCCTTTCACCTTGAGCATTGATGTAACTAACTTCCTTCTCAACTCCACCAGTATTCTACTCTTGAACTGCAAAGCAATCAACTTCAGAATCTTCTACAACACTAACTTGTTTCTGATTTTGACCCTTTAGAAGCTGAGTGATTAGTCATTTTATCTCTGAGAATTCTCCTTTCAGCTCTGAGAGTTCTGAGTTAGCAGCTAATACATGAACCTTTATTCGGCGATCGAACTCAGGGCAATGATTTCTATTACTGGCTACTAGATTCACAATCAGACGGTAAGCGTCTGGAACAAGTTTCTGCATAAAGTCTTCATCGCTTGCTGTATCTAAGGACAACTGATACTTCTGTTCAATTCCTCTATAAAAGGTATTGAAGAGAGTTACATCTGAGAAACCGTGGTGTGAACAATCACGAAGCATCTCTTTGAATCGTTCCCAAGATTCATAGAATGATTCCACAGAAGTTTGTGAAAAAGGCAGAGATCTTATTCCTAAAAGTATTAGTTCTGATGGTAGAAAGAACTGATTTATGAACCTGACTTTGCAATCATCCCAAGTTACTATGGATCCAACAGGTGGAGACTTCAAGCAGCGAAGTGCTCTTTCAGCTAAAAAGTGACGGAACAAACTGCAGTGCATGAAATCGTTGGTTACTCCATTGAGTCTGATAGTGCTGTAGATGTCCTCAAAGACATCAATATGATCCATTGGGTGATCATTTGGTAAACCATTGAATTGGTGGTTACAGATCATCTGAACAAGCTGGATAGGGAATTGGTATTCCCTTCGTTGAGGTTGAGGGGGCTGGATGGGATTCATGTTAGCATAGTAAGCTTGAGGATTGTTGTATGAACAAACTAGGGGCGGGTTCTGAGCATTGAGCATATGAACTCTCTCCGGATGAGGGTTTTGAGGATTGGGATTTTCCGGTGGAGCTTGGTTGTTATTTGCTCCTTGTTGGCCCGGTGGCGCTGGATTTTCGTTACCATCACCTTGCGCTTGGTTAATCAGTTGATTGAGTCCAAGAGCAGGTTGAGAATTTTGACCTTCGAGTCCGACCGCAATGACTTGATCAACGTTCCCAGCCATTGAATTGGATGAGCTTGCGTCTTTCTTTGCCTTCCAGTTTGAGCATTCTATCCTAGCAAGTTCCGAGTTACTGAGGCTTAGCAATGCAGAAGATTTGTCAGATCTTATGATCATACACCTGTAAAACAAAAACAAGCAGAAAAGAACGAGATGAGTACTGAAAATAAAAATTTAGACTAGATTCTAATAGGAAACTAAAAGGGCACTATTGGTCCCCGACAACGGCGCCAAAATTTTGATCAGTCTAGAATTTAATCATAAACTATTACTTCAGAGAACAGTTCAATGTAGCAAAGTATAGGGTATCGAATCCACAGAGACCAGAAAGTACACATTTTAGTTTCAATTCAAATCAAGCTAAAGCACAAATAATTAAGGTTGTTTGTAAACAAATCAAAACGGTAAATAGAAAACGGTTTAAAACTATGAAATAAAAGCGTCAGGCATCAGGGAAACCACGAGTAATAAGGATTGAAAGTCAATTTATCATTCATGGATTTTCTTTGAAAATAGTTCTCAACATGAAAGATAAAGATGGAATAATCTCCTCTCGGAGTACTAAACCCTATGCTCAAACTATCAGAGACAAACTCTCGCCGTCTTTTAAATAATGGATCATACAATACACTTATGATTCAATTGTTCATAAGCAATCAAGACAATACTCTCGCAAGCAAAATCACTTATTCATCTAGACTATATCCAACTTNCACTTATTCATCCTAACAAATACTCAAATCTTCATACATTATAATTGGCGAGACATAGATCCGGCGAGATTAAGCTTCGGCGATGTAAAGTTCCGATTCAGCGGGGTAAAATTCCGACAAGTGCTTAAACTAGATAATTGATTTCTAAAGATTTTGACTTTATTTTGTTGTTCCTTCGATTTCTACTCCAAATTCCTTTGGTTTCTATTTTTTTAAAACAATTACTTTGTTGTTATACTTTCTTAGTTCAACGAGAGCAATAGAGATAGTCATTGTTATAGTTTCATAGTTCCTTCGATCTAGGTTCCAAATTCGTTCGGCTTTTATTTTTAATCAAAATTCCTTTGGTACTTAGTTTGTTGTTCCTTCAATTCTTAATCCAAATCAAATTATAACACCGTTTTAACCATTGATCTAGTTTGAGGTTTTTCCGCAAGCACAGAAGGAAAATGTCAGTTATGTCAACGAATGTCAAGGAGAAAAAGCATGTGGTAAATTGTTAAAGTTATGATTCACGTGAATCATATGCGTTCACGTGAATCATACACATTCACGTGCGTGATATACATGGATGATATTACAACAGCGTGAATGATATGCATTCACATGAATGATACATGATCATGTGAAAATGTTATGCATTCACGTGAATTTTGTTCGCACATGTGAATTAGATTCACTCACATGAATGTGTTCCATGCATGTGAATATTAACATAATTATGTTACATAAATCATAACTTTGTAATCTCTATTTGGTAATATATTTTTCCATAGGTTGTGATGTCAATAAACGTGTAAAAGTAGTGGTAGAAGAAGTCAAGGTATGGGTAAGAGAACAGATGCAAGACATAAAAACATTTATGGTTGAAGAGTTGCATAAGTATGTGTGCATCAGAGTAAGTGAAACCCACGATGTTGAAGACAACCAAAGTTACAGTGCTCAAGTGAGAGAGGAGGACGACAATGTTGGTTACGAAAGTTGCACCACGTTTAACCTAGATGATGTTGACTTTTTGAAAAATAATTTGTGTTGATTGTTTTCAAAATTAATTGATAAATGATAACGTATGTACATTTAGTTTTGCAAACCATATTTTGTAGTCACTTTCCAAATATGTAAACATTTTTCATAATATCTAAATATTTGATATATTCACTTAAGGTAATGATTTAAATAAAATAGAATTGTTAAAATAATTATTAAATACATATTTAATAAAAATGAAATATAATTAGCAAGGGTATTTTTGGGAAAATCATTATAAATACCTATTTTACAAATTAACTCTAACAAAATACCTAAAACCCAATTATGTTTCATAAAGTGCATCTTTCGCAAAATTTCTCTATAATATATATTGATTAGGTTTATTTACACCGGCTACTTATGTAATTTGGCTCGGGTTTTTTGTATTATTTATTATAAATTTTTATTTTTATGTTAGATTATTTGGAAATAATATGTCTTTTAAATTCATTGGTGTTTAGGTACTTTTATCCTATGAATTTACAGTCTTATCCTTATAATTAATTTACAAAAATCATTTATAGTTATATAATTCAATAATTTTAATAATTATAATATGTAAATACTTATTTTAAATTATTAGTATTTTAATATATGTAGAGAAAATATTAATTAACATTGACGATGATGTCAAGTTAGGATTAAGTTCTTCTCCTATTTTTGCTTTTGAGAAACATTTGTTATATTTTTAGCCACATTTAACAATTTTTATTTCATTATTCGGAAATTATCTCATTTCTAATACAATTATGGTTTTATCTCTAATTATATTTTCATTTTATTTAAATACATTCACAGAACTAACATTCGCATATACTATTTTTATGCACACATGATTTTCACGTGCATAATTATTATTTACAACTGAAACTTCATTACTTACTATTTAAATTTCGGTGCCTCCGATTTCTTCTGGTTTGCTACCATTTACAGACATGACAACCAAAGAAAAATCTGATTTGCGTGAATAAAAAAACGTTCACAATTGTATGTTGCTCATTCACGTGACCATTCTTTGTGCACATTCACGATCATGTGAATGGTTGGTCTGCACAATTGTACATTCATATTGCACATGTACAATTGCATAACCACTTTTACTTTCATCCATCATAGCAATTAAAAACTCGTTTATATACCTATTCATGAATAAAAATGTGTCTATATGCTAGAATTAAACATTCTTAAAAAGTTTTATGGATAATATTAAACAATTTCAACTTTATTACACATATTCTGATATCAATTGTAAATCATAACAAAATGGTATATTTCCATATAATATTTTACATAATATAATTGTTATTTTGATTGATAAACACATTTTCTAAAAATAAATATAATCAATTATATGTTAAATGCACCAAAGTATATCCGGTATAATTTTCAATACTTACAAAAAAAATAGCCTAAATCACAAATTATTTTTACTAAAGTACTTTATTTCCAATATTATTTTTAAAAATAACTTGTTTGCTAAAATACTCTTTATTATATGGTAGTGATGTAATACATATTTTTCACAAAATATATTTGTAAAACTCTTTTTTTTAATATTATTAAAATATTTTATTTTATAAAATAAATAAAAAACTTTCTAAAAATATCATGAAACAAAAACTAACTTAAAACCACAAGAAAAATTTTGAATAAATAAACTTATGTTAATTTGACAAATAATATAATAACATCTTATAAAATATAATGCTTATTGGTATTTTTAAAAGTATTTTATACAATTCTTGATAATAAAAAATGTCTTCTTTATTCCTAGTTTAACGATAAAATGTCTCTGGCGATTTTATCGGCGATAGTAACCACCCACTACCACCGATGCCTTTTCAACGGCCGATGTATCTTTATCACGACGGTTATGTTTTTCGATGATTGGTTCTCTGTTATCTCGCGGATAGGAACATGGTTGTTGGTTATCTCCACTCCAAGGGCCACGATTTGGAGTGATGGCGACATGCACAACCGCTCTCCTTCCTCCTATAAATTCCGATCACATATATTCCAGGTCGGTTTTCTCCCTTTTTTTATGATTCACTTCAATTTCAATTAATCAAATTCAACACTTTTCTTTCGATTTCGAATTTCCCTTACTTTTCTCTAATGGCCGATTCCATGAATCGCAATCTTCAAAATATTTTTTTGGGTATTAATGACCCGCCGATTGCGCTTCCTCCGGTGCTTCTTGATCAAGCCATGGCCGAGAACCGATTTAGTTTATCGGTCGGCCGATGATTCCTCGCAAACAAAACCTTTGGGGCATTGTTGCTTCTATGCCCCGTAATTGGGGATTGTCGGGTCTGGTTCATGGCCGTATAATCTAGGGGCGCCGCTTTCAATTTATTTTCCCATCCCAAGAATCTCTGGAAAACGTTATTCGTCGTGGCCCTTGGGCGTTCAACGACCGTATGCTGGTCCTTACCCGATGGTCTCCTACCTTAAGTCCCTTTGATCTTCAATTTATTCCTTTTTGGGTGCAAATTAGAGGAATACCATTTCAATTCCTCAATGGGCAGGTGATATCGGCGATTGGTCGAGCCTTGGGATATCTTATGGAAGTTGATTTCGATCCTATCAATGATACGCGCTTGGAGTTTGTGCGGGTTCGACTTAATTGGAATGTCGCGGATCCGTTAAAATTCCAACAAAATTTCCAGTTTTCAATTGGAGTGAACACCGTTCTTTCACTTCGATATGAACGGCTTCGCGGTTTTTGTGTTGCTTGTGGCATGCTCTCTCATGATTCAGGTGCATGCCTAATCCATAATGGAGGTCCTGATCACCCTTTTGATGATGATGATAGTGAGGGTGATGACGTTATGCCTTTGCGTAATGTTAATTCTGGTATTATTATTGAGGAGATTGATCAAGAACAGGACCATGCCGCACAACCAAATGTTCATACTCAAGCTACCGAACAAGTACAAGACATTATGAATGAATTGCGACGTCAAGATGGTGCTAATGTGATCACTTCTAATGTTGATGGTATTGGTAATGGTCGTGATGAAGAAATGGCTACAAATGATCACTCAAGGAAGCGTAAAACACCTGATGTTGGTGCTTCCACTTCTATGCCTCCTTTTGTCACTTTGGCTAATGATGACTTGATGGAAGGGGATGATTCTGAACCTCTCAATGAACCATATCGAGGTGCGGTGGGCCCTAATCCACCACCAGCCCAATGAGGACACTGAGTTGGAACTGCAGCGGCTTGGGTAATGACCTCGCAATTCGACATCTAAAGGAGATTAATGGTAAATATCTTTCGGATATCATTTACCTAATGAAAACCAAGCAAAACTCGGACTATGTGGAGAAGATTGTTGAAGAATTAGGCTTTTCGAGTAGTTTTATTGTTCCACCTAGGGGTTTAAGTGGTGGTTTAGTAGTTATGTGGAAATCTAGTTTATCTATTTATGTTTTATCCTTTTCACCTAATCTTGTTGATGTACTTGTTCAAAGTAATGGATTAAGTTTCTTTTTGTCTTGTGTGTATGGTCACCCAATTCAAAATTTAAGACATATAACTTGGACCTAAATGATTGATATTGCTTCTACTCGTAATGGGGCTTGGGTGACTATTGGTGATTTCAATGACCTCCGTTATAACTCTGAAAAGTATGGCAGACCATCTCGTGCCGAAAAAACTTTTATTGACATGAGAAATATGTATTCGGTTTGTGACTTTGTGGACATTAACTCAATTGGTAATCGGTTCTCTTGGCATGGTAAACGAAAGGGCAATGACATCTATTGTTTCCTTGATAGATCGGTGGCTAATACCGAAGCTCATTCGCTTTTCCCTGTTTCTTCAGCTGAATTTTAGAGTTGGGTATTAGTGACCATAGGCCTGTTATTACTGGTTTAGATTTAGAAGAGCCCATTAGAAAAGGGTTCTTTAAATTCGATGGTCGCTTATTGGGCCAGGAGGGTTTTAAGAGTATGATAGCCCGTAAACTTGATTCTATCCCAAATCATTCTTGGTCGGATAAGATTGGACAATGTTGTTCCTTAATTTCTCAATGGAAACGTAATCAACGTTGCAATTCAAAGGAAATTATCTCGGATTTAAGAGCACAACTAGATATTGGTATTTGAAATGGTGCAACTACTTCCCATATTAATGAGCTTAGGCAACAATTACGGTGTGCTTATCTTAAGGAGGAGCAATTTTGGAAGACTAAAAGCCGTAATAACTGGATGAAATGTGGTGATCGACATACTAAATTCTTCTTTGCGGCCGCTTAATCTCGGGTTACCCGAAATAAGATAGCCCAGCTGGTTGATGAAGCAGGATCTGTTCATAGAAAAGATTCAGAATTAGCTTATTTGGCTGTTACTTTTTTCAAAAATCTTTTTCAAAGACAAGATATTAGTCATGCCCAACAACATGGTGTATTTGATAACTTCCATTCCCGAGTCACCAATTCTATGAATGCGGCTCTCATTAGGCCGGTTTCTTTAGAGGAGATTAAAGTGTCTCTATTTTCAATGGCACCTTCGAAAGCACATGGACCTAATGGATTTACGGGTGAATTCTATCAACAATTCCGAGAAGATGTTCATCCCCATCTATTTTCTATGATTCAAAGATTCTTTAATCATGGCGTTTTAGATGAGGGTATGAATCACACCAATATATGTCTCATACCTAAAGTCGACAATCCATCTACTATGAAAGACTTCCGTCCTATTGCTTTATGTAATGCGAGTTATAAAATCATTTCAAAGATTATGGTTAATCTTCTAAAGCTTTTTCTTTCATCCCTGATATCTGAGGAACAAGCTGCATTCATTCTGGATCGTCTAATTACAGATAATGTAACGATAGCTCATGAATTACTTCCTAGTCTCAAAGTCAGAAAAAGATGCTCTAAGTCCTTTATGGCTGTTAAGACAGATATATTAAAGGCTTATGATCGCCTAACTTGGGAGTTCATGGAACTTACTCTTATCAAGATGGGCTTTCACGGTACTTGGATCAAATGGATCATGTTATGTGTTAAGTCGGTTACTTTTTCGAACCTGGTTAATGGTTCCCCCAGAGGCCATATCCAACCAGAGAGGGGTCTCAGACAAAGTATCCGAATTCCCTTCTAGCGCGGGTTTTAAAAGGACGATATATGCATGCACGACCGTTACTAGTGCACATCTTGGAAATCAATGCTCCTATGGTTGGAGATCAATTATGCATGGTCGTGATCTATTAGTTCGTGGTTTGAGGATTTTGGTGGGTGATGGGCAAAATTTAGATATTAGGAAAGATAACTGGCTTCAACTTAATCCACCACGACCGCCCAAAATGAAAGAAAGCTATCCACAATCAATTCAAAAGGTAGCTCATCTGATGCTTGGCAATACGGGTCTCTGGGATATTGATTTAGTGAAGGAAGTAATTTGTGAGGAAGATGTGCAGCATGTTCTAGCTTTGAAATTACAACGTCAAGTCAAACAGGACTTAATAGGTTGGCACTATACTCCCCATGGCGATTATACGGTGAAATCTGGGTATTGGGTTAATTCATATATTGTTACACCTAATATGGCATTTTCTTCATTAAATGTATCTCTTCCTCTTAAGCAGAAAATATGGAAATCTCATATTCCCCCAAAACTAAAACATTTCCTTTGGCGAGCAGTAAATGGTATCTTACCTGTTGGCGCGAAACTTTCTCGACGTCATTTATCCCATACTACTCATTGTTTACGTTGTCCTCATCAAGAAACTTTAAACCATTTATTCTTTCTCTGTCTTGAGACAAACCAAATATGGCGCAATATTACCTCCCCTTCGATGGATTTATTTGATCTCACTATCTCTTTTAGCGATAAGTTAAGTTATTTGTTAGATTGGCATCCTAACCAACATCATAATTGTTCAGGGACCCTCCCTTTACATTTGCTCTGGTGGTTATGGAAAGACCGAAACAACTTATTTTATAGAAATTCAAAATTGTCTTGGGAGTCTATTCTTCAATTTGCAGGTTCTGATGACGAGGAATGAGAAGTTGTTAACCCATGAAAATCCAGTATGGTTAACCATATTCAGACTAACTCTCAACAAGTATCTACTAACCTTTCTAAGTGGAAACGACCAGATCCTTTTTGGTTTAAGTGTAACTTTGATGCAGGTTTTAAGAAGGATATAGGTTCATCATCAGTAGGCTGGATAGTTCGGGATGATACCGGCTCTTTTAAGTGTGCAGGTCAAGCAAAAGGGGGTATGGTTCACACAGTTCTAGAAGCCGAACCTCAGGCGTTGTTGATCTCAATGCAACATTCTTGGAGTCGCGGCTATCGGCGGGTACATTTTGAAGGGGATAGTCAACTTTTGGTGAAACTACTTCATGGTGACCAGGTTTCATTTCATCTTGCTAATTGGATGAGGGACATTTTTTGATGGACAAACAAGTTTGAAGATATTATATTTTCATGGACGACACGAAATTCTAATCGTTGTGCTAATGTTTTAGCACGGAATCAATTCCGTCGGAATTCTCCTTTTATATATTATCATTTTCCTAACTTTTTATTGCGATCGTCATTGTTCAATGATACGATTTCTAACATTTAATCATCAATATATTAGTGTTTACAAAAAAAAAAATGTCTTCTTTATACATATAAAACGCCAAAGCAGAGTGACCGGCGCGTTCTGAAAGCGTTGCGTCAGGTCGAAGCAAAGCCCAACTTTATATCGACGCTATACGAATCTCCCTTCCCTATAAATCCCCCCCAAATCCCTAACTTCCACTCTCCATTTTCCATTTTTCTTCATCAGATCATTCTATCGCAAACTATCTCTTCTGATTCGTCTGCGAGATTCATAATAAGCAACTTCTATTCTCGCTAGCTGATCTAATTCATGGGTACTTCTCAGAGTCGTGAAGATCGAATCACCGAATCTGATACTGATTCGGATTACTATGAAGAAGATGAGGATCAGTACGATGACGTTGATCTCCCGAAGAAGCAAGGGTCTTCGTCTGCTTTTGATTCAACCCTCACAGGACATTCTTCGTCTTCTTCTTCAGGACCATCTGATTCTTCGTCTCTCGAGATTGAGCAGAAGCTTAGAGCCTTGAAATTGAAATACCCATCTTCTGTAACGCCCAAGATGAAAAACGCTGTAAAGCTTTATCGCCATATCGGTGGAAACACACCCAAAGCGAAATGGATCATTACAGACAAAATGACTTGTTACAAATTCATCAAAACCTCGACGGTGGATGGTGAGGACATTGATGATTATGATGACGGTGAAGAATCTGGTGAAAGAGGTGAGTCCTTGTGGTTCCTGGGCGTTGGTTCTAAGATTAAAGCTAGGGTTTTAACTGATATGCAATTGAAAATGTTTGGGGACCAACGTAGGGTAGATTTTGTGAGTAATGGTGTTTGGGCTTTGAAGTTCTTGACTGATGAAGATTATAGGAAGTTCGTTACCAGATTCCAGGATTATCTGTTTGAGAATGTGTATAAGGTCAAAGCAACGGAGGAGAACAGGGTTAAAGTTTATGGGAAAGATTTCATGGGATGGGCTAATCCAGAGGCTGCTGATGATTCCATGTGGGAAGATGCTGAAGGTCCACCAGAGGAAGAGGAGATCCAGGCGAAGAAAGATACCGATTCGACTGAAGAATTCGAAGAGGTGGCGAATGGTGGAGTGCAGAGTTTGGCTTTAGGAGCATTGGACAATTCCTTCTTGGTGAATGATTTAGGTGTTCAGGTTTATAGGAATATGGAGCGTGGGATTCATGGGAAAGGTGTGTGCGTGAGATTTGATACTGGTAACTCAAAGTTTGGATCAGGTTCGAGCCAGACAACACCAAACAAGGCTCTTTTGATGAGGGCAGAGACAAATATGATGTTGATGAGTCCAGCTAAACAAGGGAAACCACATTCGAGTGGTGTTAAGCAGCTTGATATAGAGTCAGGGAAGATTGTTACAGAATGGAAATTCGAGAAAGACGGAACTGAAATAACAATGAGAGACATAACAAACGATACAAAAGGGTCGCAGCTAGATCCATCAGAATCTACATTTTTGGGATTAGATGACAATAGGCTGTGTCAATGGGACATGAGGGACAAGAGAGGTATAGTACAAAACATGGAATCACCCATCTTAGAATGGACTCAAGGACATCAGTTTTCTAGAGGAACAAATTTCCAATGCTTTGCCACTACTGGAGATGGATCAATCGTTGTGGGATCTCTTGATGGAAAGATACGATTGTACTCAAAGACCTCAATGAGAATGGCAAAAACAGCTTTTCCAGGGCTTGGTTCGCCGATAACACATGTGGACGTTTCGTATGATGGGAAATGGATACTTGGCACAACAGATACATACTTGGTTCTGATATGCACTCTTTTCACAGACAAAGACGGTCGGACAAAAACAGGTTTTAGTGGAAGGATGGGGAACAAAATACCAGCGCCGAGGCTGCTGAAACTAACACCACTAGATTCACACTTGGCAGGACAAGATAATAAGTTTCACGGCGGTCACTTCTCATGGGTAACAGAGAGTGGTAAGCAAGAGAGGCACATAGTAGCAACAGTGGGGAAATTCAGTGTAATATGGGACTTGGAGAGGGTGAAGAACAGTGCACACGAGTGTTATAGGAACCAGCAAGGACTAAAGAGCTGTTACTGCTACAAGCTATTGTTGAAGGATGAGTCAATAGTGGAGAGCAGATTCATGCATGATAACTTCTCATTCTCCGGTAACAAATCGCCAGAAGCTCCGCTTGTGGTTGCAACTCCTCAGAAAGTCAGCTCCATCAGTCTTTCTGGAAAACGACTTTAAACACCCTCAAAGGCCAGCTATAAGCTTTTCTCTTCTTTTTGTTTCTTTTGGTTTTGTAATGAAATTGACTGTAAAGTTTGGCTTCTTGTTATCACGTGAATGTTTGTGTTGCAATGTGTGCATTTGTTTTTAATCTAGTCTTCAAACATATCAGACAAAATATATTTTGTCAAATTTAAGTAACCAAATAACAGATGAAGTATATATAAAATGAGGAATTGCATTTACAGTGAAGACTTCAATATTGTTTTACACAGTAGAGAACAACACAAGAAACCCTGGGTTTCCTTTCTGTATCTTTTTTTTTTTTTTCTTCTTCTTTATATGTCAAAGAGAATATGCAGTTTTACGCCGAAATGGACTCGATCAATACAAAATTCGTAGAAGTGGAAACATGGTCAGTATCCGTAATGCTTGCAAGCCTAATCATCATCCTCTGAATCTGCCATTGCCAAGGAAGAAAAGAAAAACAATTTATAACTCAATGCCTCCACATTAAGACTACGATAGATTCTGGCTTTGCAAGTTATTGAAGAAAAAGCCTTACCAGATCTTATGTCCTCTCCCACTGTTCCTCTGTTTTTAAGTAGTCTTACAATCATGGCGTAAATGAGATACGACCAATATATGTGGAAAACAAGAAGCATCAGTAACATTGTGTTGAAGGAATAGTACATGATCGTGCCTTCAGCTGAGGTCATATCCAAATAATCCAGGAGTTCAATGCTTTAACAAACAAAAAACAAAGTGTGAACTTGAGATCAAGTATTGACGACTAAAGATATTATATCTAATAAGAGTCGGGTAAAATGTGTAAATACCTCGTGGCCCTGATGATCCAAAATGGGAAGTATATCAACCGTGATACTAGCCAAGAGATAACAAATAGTGCAAAAAACACACTTGCTCCAAATTCTTTCCTAGAGTACTTGAAAATTTTAGCAGTTTCCATGAACACATCACTTGCATCATGAAGGGCTAGGATGATTGCTCCTATTTGGAAAAAACTGCAAAAGAAAAAACAAAACACAATACCCCAGTCAATATGAACTTTATACATGTTTTCAACAACAATTGACTGATGCAAAGAAGATGAAACAATGTTAAATGACCTAGTTAAGTAAGAGTAGCTAATCAGGATGATTGTAATAACATGGTGAGACATCATAACAGCAAAATCCTTTCTTCTGGTCTCCCATGCAAGCAAAGCAGCAACAGCATACACATAGAACCCACACTGGCACATATAGTAAAGCTTTACTGAAAGCCTAGAAAAACGGAATTAATTAGGTTACTCATTTCTTCATCATAATGTAGATTCGATTATTACTCACTTCAACTCTTGATTTGGCCAACCGTCAAAGTAGAGTTTAATATCTCTGGCCCATGGCTCATGATAAACGACTCTGAGAACAAAGATGTCACAAGCAGCATAATACAATAGTTTCCACAAGGACTCCTTGCATTTGACAATCTTTACGCGAGTAGTAGTATCATTCAGCCTAATTGGAGCAGAACCGGTACTCAAAAGCCAGAGAGCTATCCTCTGATAAGAAAGAAAAACCAAAGGGACATCAATCGATCTCCGGCATGATCTGTTTATATCGACGTCAAGGATTTCAACAGTCTCTGATACAAGGCATAATAATAGCTAACGCGATCAGTTCCAAGAAAGAGAATAAAACGGAGATTCTTACTTACTTGAAAGACGTATCTATCGAGAAAGAGTCTCAAAAAGAAGAATCCGAAGGCGAAATAGACAGCAATCTGGAAATGCCAGGCCCCAGTCGACGGTTCAAGATTCCTTACGACGGCGTCTCCGCCGCGTGAAGATACCGATTCCATAGCCAGGACTAAGTCTAAAACAATAATCTGCCGAAGAGAAGAAGAACGTTTGAATTCTCCGGTTCCAGAAAGTGAGTGACAGGTGGGAAATGCCGTAGGTTGGGAATTGGGATCTAGCAACCTTCTTTTTCATTTCTATTAGTTTTTTTCTTTTTTTTTTTACTTTTTACAAGGACATCAACCCATAATTGTTTAACTATTAGATGCAAAAAAGAAAAAAGAACTTTTTAATTATTAGTATTAGGTTTATCAATTTATAATTTAAAAATTCCAAAAATGTTCAAATCCCAAATATATTACACTCCCCAAAATTTCAAAAATTTTATTAAATTATTTTTTTCAAAAATAACACAAACATTAAAAATAAATTTTAAGAGTCTAGAATTAAAATTTTGGGGTTTGGCTTCACTAAATAAAATTTAGAATTTAATTTTTGTGGGGTAAATTTTTGTTTTGAGGTTTAAGGTATAGAATTAAAATTTCAAAGTTATTTCAAATTTGTAATATTTTTAGAACCAAACAATTTTGTGATATTTATTTTTAAGAAATTGTGGTATTTTAAAAAAAAAAAATAAGTGTGTATGATATCAATTTATAATATATGTACTTTTTCTTTGCTTATAATTTTCAACATTTTTTTATTTTTTATTAATATTATTTGTTGATATTGATATATTGAAGACTTTAAAAATAATTAATATATTTGAATTCGTTAAATTATTATTGGATCAAACATATGAAAAATGTGAAGTGATTAATGAACAAAATTAACACTTTTATATTTAAATATTTCTAGTTTTTAAATCGCATAAGAAAAATTTAAAAAATATTTTAGGAAACAGAACAAAAAAAATATATAACAAGTCTCTCATGAGCTTTTGTGTTCCATTTATTTAGCATGAAGAATTTGAAAGATTACCCAATATATTTACACTTATAAAATTATTTATGATTCTAGTAATATTTCCCTAGTAAATATTACATCCCACATCAAGTAATGATAACACTTGGACTCTACGATAAGGATACTTAGAATGTTATTAACTTTGAACATAATGATTGATGATCAATGATCAATGATCATGTCCTCGTTAGCTTCCACCTTTCCACTTTTTCATTTCGTATTTAACATTACAGACTTTGCCTTTTATTAAAAATATTAACTTTGATAAATGCGAAATTGTAAGTTTGTAACTTTGAATATGTCGAGGAAAGAAGATTGATAAATCCAAAATTATGTCTTACCACTAAATCTCCTCTCGAATTTGACGACGATTGTTTGTCTCATTAGTCTAGCATTCAACGATACTTTTCCACGTCAAGTCGTCAACTTATGACTTATTTTTATTTTCCAAATTTACTTTTATATAATTAAGAGTAGTTTGGAAGGAGACCTTATTCAATTCCTAGATTTGATTTTGAGCTCAGCCTTTTCTGATATTTATTTAATAAGTTAAACATCCCTCCTAACAAAAATAAAACTAGAAATTCATAGATTCAGTTTTTTTTTTTTTTTGGATCAAAAACTTATGGACCGAATTTAGATTCGCTTTTTTGTGAACTCTCAAATTCATCTCATTTTTCTATATCAATCATATTGCCACATAGGATTAATTAAAAAACATTAAAATTAATATAAAAAGGAAAATCACCAAAAAGCATTATATTTTGGGGTTAAGGTTTATATTATGAGTTTAAAGTTTATATTTTGAGTTTAGTATTTATATATTTGGGTTATGGTTTAAGGTTTATATTTTGGAGATTAAAGTTTATAACCCTAAACCCCAAAATAATAACCATAAACCTCCAAATATAAATTATAACTCAAAATAATAACCATAAACCTAAAAAAGTAAACCCTAAACACAAATATAAATTCTAACCTAAATGTAAACCCTAAACCCCTAAATATAAACCCTAACCCAAAAATATAAACCATTAACCTCAAAATATAAACTCTAAATCCAAAAGATAAAACCTAACCTAAATATAAACCTTAACCCCCAAAATAAAACCTTAAACCCAAAATAAGCACCATAACCAAAAAATATAAACTCTAAACCCCTAAATATAAACCTTAAACCCAAAATATAAACCACTAACCCTAAAATAGACACCCTAAACCTCTTCCCCCTCCAAAAAAAAAAAAAACTCTAAACCCCAAAATATAAACCCTAAATCCAAAATATAAATTTTAATCCCAAAATATAATGTTTTGTTTTTGGCTATTTTCCTTTTTTGTATTAATTTTAATGTTTTTTTAATTAATCCTAGGTGGTAATATGATTGGTATAGAGAAGTGAAGTGAATTTGAGAGTTCACCAAGAGGGTGAATCCAAGTTCTGTCTTTTTAATTATATCTAAATATTTCAAAATAAAATCATATTTTTATATCTAAATTTGAATATAATGTTCTCTAACATTCTATGTCAACAAAATAATATGCATAATAATATATTTCTACATATATCTACTAATATTAATGGGTGTGTAGTACACTTCTAGTTTATTTATTATTACTTCTGAAAATGATCCATCCACTGCAGAAACTCATGCTTTTGATTTGTCAAGCTTGGATACTTCTTTACAAAAATGGAGAAAGTGTTTCTTTACAATTTTTGTTTTTTAGGGATCAACCTTTTTTTTGTCACGGGATGAACTTAAATAATCGGGAATAATGGTGGTTTGTTCATGTTTATTTGAGAAACTTTTTTATTGTTCAAACAAGATACTGATTTTTTAAAATACGAAATTGATATATCATTATTTTTAATTAATTAAAGATGATACCATGTTTTAATTTCATCATAAAATTATGTAATTTTTAGGAATTATTGGAGTTTCAGTTAAAAGATTTTGATTTTGATTCTTTTTAGTTATAGAAAAAAAAAAATTTATTAGGTAGATCTGAATGAAGAGATTATCCATTTTTTTGTCGGCAACTAAATTATATTAAATAGTAAACAAACAACCCATTAAAGGGTAAATAAAGTCTTATGCTGGGAAGTTGCGAACGAGAATTAGGTAGGTGACCTCATATAAAGGTGAATAACAACATACATAAAAACTAAAAGTCCAAAGACCATCTCCCGTAAATGGAGAACTCAAACTAGGTTCTAAGATTAACCTAGAGCCAACATAAATCTAAAAGCCACGGTGACAGATTATAGTCACACCGGGATAAATCCGCAGGAGATTTACCCAGTTGGATCGAGTGGCTACTTTTAATACAATTAAGTTGACTTTTATTTTACTAGCTAGAACATAAAAACAAAATTAAAAAGTGGACTTTGGGTTAACAAAAGGAAAATTGAGCCCTAAAAGAGAAAGACCCAATACATAGTCCAAAGCAGAAAGAGTTGCCCTAGGCTCCATCGCTAGCCGATCTTTACCGTCGGAGCGCCATCATTGATTTGAATGTCGCCTGTTTTAGAAAGAAAAAGCATGGTGGCGGAAGAACTCTTCTTGACCTGCTCGAAGCCACCCAAAGTACCTGCCAAAAACAAAAGTGAATTCTCTGTCCCAAAAGTTTGTGGGATGATTCAAGAGTTCCTCCCTCGAAACAGCGAGAGTCGCTGTCCAGAGTGCAAATACTCCACCGGATAGAGAGAAAATCTACCACTGGTTCACCACCAAGCTGAATAATCCAAGATCTATAGATCACCTTTGCAACACCCGAGGGACGTTAAATCTACTACCGGGAAACACATGCATGGACATAACGAAAAAGATTCGCCGGTGAGGAGCAACAAGAACCACTACAGGAAGCTGTACATGAAAAGAGAGAGGATTCAAAGCCGAAAAAAAAAAGTTAAACACACGGCGCCGGCCTATGCCCGGACGCCGACGACAAAAGAAAAAATTGCACCGATTGAGGTAGCAGAAGTAGAGAGAATTCTTGTAAAGAGAGAGAATAGTGTTAGTGATATATGAAGAAATCATCTATTATACGCAACCGATACCAATATTCATAATTTTAATGTTTGAGTGCACATATTCTGTTCATCTTCTTATTATTAATTAATTAAAATATGTATTAGAGTATTTTTATAATCGTTTGTATGAAAATATATAAACAGATCATCATTATCCGAAAACAAATGAAAGCATCAATTTAATATTTTACATATAACATTAGCTTAATTAAAAATATTAGTTGCAGATGTTTGGATACAATAGATTATGTCTTATGCTACGTTTATTTTTTATAGTATTCGTTTTAATGGTTCGCCTAAAGGATGAATACAACCAATCTGAGAACTTATGCAAGGAGATCTTTTTTCTCCTATCTCTTTATCTTTTGTAAGGAAGTATTTATTGCGAATCTAAGACATGCAGAGACATTTGGACGAATGAAAGGAATTCATATGGTAAAATCTTGTCCTCCTTTGTCTCATCTCTTGTTTGCTAATGACAATTTATTTTTTTGTCGGACTATATTAGTGCAGTGCCAGGAAGTTACTAATATCCTTTAATTATATGAAAAGGCATCCACACAGAGAATTAATTTAGATAAATCGACGATTATCTTTGGGAATTCTTTTCTGTTGCAAAACCATTTTCTGATTAAAAGACGTCTAGGCATCTATGTTGAAGGTGGAAAAGGGAAGTATCTAGGGATACTAGAACAACTTCAGCGCAAATTTTTGCATGTTCAGGATCGCTTAAATGCCTGTATCAACGGTTGGTCGTCACGTTTTCTATCTAGAGGGGGTAAAAAGTTTAAATTAAGTCGTTAGCTCAAAGGTTACCAACTTACTTTATGTCATGCTTTAGGCTACCTATGACGCTACTTAAGAAGCTGACTAATTCCATTAATGATTATTGGTGGAACACTTTTTGGAATCCGCTCAGTATTCATTGGGTTGCATGGGATAAACTATGTTTACCCAAGAAATTGGGGGGGGGGGGGCTTTGAAACACCCCACCCCGGNGTCCGCAAATGGCCGTTTCACGCCAAAGTCACTAAGTGACTCGGCCAATCAGTCTATTTTTAAGTCTTAGTCGTTTTTATGTCAATATTCATGTGAGGTTCGATTAATTTTATTAAGCCTTAGGTAAAACAGAGACTAAATGATGCATTGTAAGAAATGATTTTTTTTAACTTAAACATGATTCAATACAACTTGTTCATTTTCGCTATAAAGTCTATGACAAGCCAATACATAATGATCCTATAACTACCCAATCTTGTACACCACTCTTCCTTCCGGCCTTCATTCTCGCGCTAAGCCACATCCTTCCCGAAATCCTTTTTAGTCCCTGAAACAGAAAGAAGCATAAGTAATCCAACAATTACTTAACAAGGCAATTAAATTGCCTTAATCGTTTAAGTTAAGTTTAGTCCGTTTTAGTTTAGATAATCAGTTTCCTGGATTTCTAGACAGTCCATTGATCCAACCAAGGGTCTTGGCCGAACTGGTTAGGTTCTGGCGGAATCACCCATTCCCCAAATAACTCGTCTTATCTTCCTCACCTTGAGTTCTGTCCAACAGACTATCCCAAAACCCGCATCTTTCAGTTGTTATATTAGTTTCGATGTTTATATGAGACCATGCATATATATTGAATGCGCATGACCAACCTCACAGATCTTCACTCATGGACTTAGCCATTTGGAGTGACATATTCGCCGGATCGACTAAGGGATGGAGCCTTGGCCGAAGCCACGGTCCGATTGCACTCACCTTAGTCTTAATCGGGGAATTTTGCACCGAACCCGCCATTTTCCCACTCAAACTGATTCGACTCACGATCTACCCGTTCAAATCTCCAATCGCGCCTAACTCTTCCAATCGTTCAATGCCTTACTCGTTTTTTAGAGATTTTGTGTGTGAGTCTTTATGCGCGGAAATGAGTCTAAGGCACACTATTTATAGAGTTTGGCTCAAAACCGTCCAAAACCGCCAAGCCAACTCGTGCCTTTTTTACCAGGCACGATTTTTCCGAACATGTGCGAGTTGGCATAACCGTCCAACCGCCAACTGCCCAGCTAGTGTCCAGTTCACTTAGCTGGACCAACTGGCCTGAACTAGCTTGAGCTGGACTGAATTGGACTGAGCTAAGATGAGCTACAATCTAGCTGCCTTAGCTCAATATTCCAGCTTTCTCGAGCTAATCCCAGACCAATGAGCTATCCCGAGATCTTTACTTAGCCATTTGAACATTCCATGTTCCATGGCCAATTCCACATTCGGATTCCCCCCCCCCCCCTTTTC
>OVBE01000378.1:0-52725 GCA_900406425.1 Iberis pinnata
ATAGGATTGGGTAGATTTAGTAATACATAACAAATGCAGAGAAAACAGAGCCAAAAACAGAGAAAATACTGATGCTCTGATATTGACATTGCAGTGCATGTAGTCGGTAGAATAAAATACATACACGATGTAATGTATGAAGAAAGGGTCACAACGATCGGATTCAGGGAGAGGGTGCATGTGCTGACGTTTGTTCTTATGAATAGAGAGTAAGTTTATTTCTATTGGTTGTAGTTTATTGTATAAGTGTATTGCTTTCCTTCATGATTTAGCTGCTTAATTTCGCCGGAGAATACCGCCGGAGAAGTTGCGATCCGATGAATCACAAATAGCCTGAAAATCGCCGGAGACACGTGAAATAAATGTTTTTGCGTGTTTGTTCATTTTCAAAGACGAGCCAATCTGAACCTGACACGTGGCAGTTCTTAGGAAAATCTTAAATTGCTAAACCAAAGACCAAATTCTACCTAATTTCTTCTAATAATTTATTTCTTATTTATTTTTTGGTTTAAGAATCAATTAAGATCCACCAATGAAGGTGGTCTTAGAGAGGTTCTCTAATGAAGATGTTCTAATAAAAAAAATAAGAAAAGAAAGGAGAGTGTTTATTTGTAGTATAAAAGTTAGGAAAGAGAAAAATCCTAAGTTGTTTCAACTATTATAGAAATAGAATCTTAAATACTTTTTTTTGTAAATTGAATCTTAAATACTTTGATGACATTTTCCACATTTAAAAAAAAAAAAAAAAACAACGGCCGATAAAAAGGGACTCTTAATAAATAAATACGCACTAAATATTTTTGTAAACGCTCAAAAGAGACTAGCTATAACTTACTTTCAATAAATTATGACATAACGTTTTCATTATTCATTGTTCGCCACTGTTTATGTATATAAGTAATATAGTTGATTAAAATGAATAGATAAATCCTTAATATATATCTTAATAGTTAATTTTTAGCCATTGTATCAAAAATGTTTTCTCGAATGTTGTTAGTTTTATTCGTAATTTCCAATATCATCATATGCTCGAGCAGAACGTTGGCGCCATCTCCAGACAATTCGGTGGTTGAGGTATATCATCTTATTCGCATTTAGATAATTTATAATATGCTTTAAATAAAATATATAATTCTCAAGGCATATATGTTTTGAACCGAATATGATACACGTACAGGATTATCTAGTCTTTGTTGATCGTGCGTTGTACCATGATGACTGTAAGAAATACCAACAACTTCTTATAGATCTACTTCCCGGAAGGTGATTTTTATTTTTTTCTTTAGATTGTAATATCAATAAGCAAAAACGTTTTCATTTCAAGATGTAATTCAAGCAAAAACATAAACCAATATTATGAGGTTTTTTGGGTGTAACCTCATAATTAAATAAATATTATGAGGTGGAAATAAGGGTTGAGAGATCGAAGATGGAGCACCAAAAGCTTTTTTTACTAAAGATTTTCAGTTGATATATTCGTATATGAAAAAAATATATATATATTGAATCTTCATTTTTTCATCAGGTCGTCAGAACAAACTCCAATGTGTTGCTTCAAACACGCCATGAGCGGATTTGCAGCAAGACTCACTGAAGATGAGGCTGAGATATTGAGAGGTAACATTTTTCCAACAATAAATAATAATAAAAAGATTACCGCAAAATCACGTTACACAAATATTGGTAGTCAGCCGATTGGTTTAGAACCAAGGAATTCTTAAAATCAAATTTTCTAATTAATTAAATTAATTTTATGTTTAAAAAACTTTACATTAATTATTTCTTCTATTGGCGTAGAACTATTTGGTTCTTTAAAAATAACTCTATTTTCAAAATTAATTTAAAAAAATAACCACTCTCTCCATATGACAACTAAAGATTCTTAGGAGGTTCTTAAAATTCTTTATTAAAAACCAACTCTTAGTAATTACTTCTTCTTTTTTAGTAAAAAATTTACCTAAGATACTCTTTAAAACTACCAATGGGGTGGTCTAAGAATCTCTGATCATACGAAAAAAAAAAAAACAACAACAAAATTAAAATTAGCCAAAAAAACATTTTTCAGATATAAAAGAGAAATTTTCCCATTAGAAAAAGAAGATATTAATTAACTAAAACAAAAAATGTTGAAAAATAATTACCAATATGCTGTCAAATTACAAAACTAATTTTAAGTTATATGGTTTTTTCATAAAACTTGTGCAGGTGAGAAAGGGATTTTAAGTGTAATCAAAGACAAAACATACCACACCAACGACGGATCTTATGAATATAATGGGATACTTGTTTAATGTGTATGACTTATTTATAAGGTTGCTTTTTGGGGTAAATTTATATTGTAAGATTCATTTCAAAACATGAAATAACTATTGGAGATTATTTTTACAAAACTGAAAAGCAGTAGTCAAATATTATAACTCTTCTCCACTAAAAATATTAAATCGCTAGAAACTCAACCACTTCAAACAACTTTGAACGATTAAAAGTCATAGCCCAGCCCATTTCCATTTTTCAAATGTTTTAGTTAATGATCAGTTGGATACTTGGATTGATTAGTTAAGAATTTTATCGTAGGCTTTTATTATAGAACTTCTTTTGAACATTTTGATTACAACCTTTGGTAATGTAGTTTAAAATAAAATTACAAATGGTGGGCTTTAAGAAAATTTAACTTAAGAAGAGAACAAAAGAAGAATAAGACTACGGAAAAAAAAATATGAGTGTTTTTAGGAGTAGTAGAGTATTAAAATGTAGTTTAGAAAAGAAAAATATAGTTCAATAGCCATACTTCTTGTTTTGTTTTAATTAAGTGTCAAGAATTTAGAGGTATTATATAATTTATATACGACTTTAACCTTTTTACACACAGGTACACTTATGCATATGTACCAAAGGTCTTAAAAGTAAGAGAGTTAACTAATTCAAATTTTGAATCTTTTTGAGAAAAATCTCTTCCATTCTACCTGAAATTTCAGACGAGAGATAAAAGGGAAATTAAGTAATTCTATATTTTAATTAATACTAGATGATTTTCTGTGCATAAGGGATAAGTTTTTTTTCTGGGGGTCAAATAAGAGAAAAGTTTAATAACAAAATACTCATATAATTTAAATTTAATTTATAGTATATTAAAAGTTAGAAATATTATAAAATGAAATCTTTAGTCATTACAAATTTAAATTATATTCTTTTTACCATGTTAAATATTATTAAATTCACATACTATTAAAATTTCAAATAGTATAAAATATAAAAACAAAATAGTTACAATATATTTTTATTTTATGAAGCACGTTATTATGTTTAAATTTCATAAATATAAATATTCTAGTATTTTGTTATGTTTGGTTTGCTTTTTTTACATTGAATTAATCGAAATAAAATTTTAAATTAGATGTCTATAGATAATAATTTTGGCTATTATAATTTATCATTTCTTAAGTGTTTTTATATTATTTAGTCCACTACTATTTTCTGTAGTTGGAGTCAGATTTTATATAGAGAAAATAGATTATGTCATATATGTATGAATTTTAAATTTTAAATTTTAAATCATGATATATATAGGAAAAATATTTCTTATTATTTTTATATCATATACTTATTTATTTATCAATAAAAAGTAAGAAAAATAAAAGTAGAAGATAAAAAAGAAAAATAAAGATATAATATAAGTGGATTTCAAATTTCCTTATTCTAGATGAATGTAATTAAAAATATTAACTTTAAAAAGGTAACAAAAAATTATAATAAATGCATCAAAATAAAATGAAAACATAAAAATAAATTAAAATTTTCAAAAAAATTTGGAGCCGGTACTCCAACACTTCTCCTTCAATATATATAACAAAGGACAAAACTTGGGTTCACCCCTATGGTGAATTCTCAAATTCACCTTACTCATTTACACCAATCATATTGCCACCTAGGATTAGTAAAAAAAATATTAAATTAAATGATTAATTCCAAAATATAAATCATAAACCCCAAAATATAAATCCTAAACCCCAAAATATTTTTGGGCTTTAGGGTTTATATTTTAAGGTTTAGGGTTTATATTTTGGGGTTTAGGGTTTAGATTTTGGGATTTAGAGTTTATATTTTGGGGTTTAGGGTTTATATTTTAGAGTTTAGAATTTATATTTTGGAGTTTAGGGTTTATGGTTTATATTTAGGTTAGGGTTTAGGGTTTGGAGTTTATATTTTGAGGTTTAGGGTTTATATTTTGGGGTTTAGGGTTTATATTTTGGGGTGAGGGTTTATATTTTGGGAGTTAAATTTTATATAAACCCTAACCCCAAAATATAAACCCTAAACCCCAAAATATAAACCCTAAACCTCAAAATATAAACCCCAAATTATAAACCCTAAACCCCAAAATATAAACCCTAAACCCAAAATATAAACTCTAAACTCCAGAATATAAACATTAAACCTCAAAATATAAACCCCAAACCCTAAACCCTAACCCAAATATAAACCATAAACCCTAAAATATAAACCCTAAACCCCAAAACCTAAATTTTAAACCCTAAAATATAAACTCTAAACCCCAAAATATAAACCCTAAACCCCAAAATATAAACCCTAAACCCCAAAATATAAACCCTAAACCTCAAATATAAACCTTAATCCCAAAACATAAACCCTAAATTAAACCTTAACCCCAAAATATAAACCCTAAACCCCAGAACATTAAACCCTAAATTAGGATTTATATTTTGGAATTAATCATTTAATTTAATATTTTTTTTTACTAATCCTATGTGGCAATATGATTGGTTTAAATGAGTGAGGTGAATTTGAGAATTCACCATGGGGGTGAACCCAAGTTTTGTTCTATAAGAAATTATAGTATTTTGTTATGTTGGGTTTTTTTCTCACGTTATGTTTGGTTAATATAATGATTTTGACCAAAAATTAAATTAACAAAAATAAAATTTAAAAAATTAGATGTCTATAAATAAAAAATTTAGCTATTATGATTTATCATTGTTTTAGTGTATTTATATTATGTTTTTAGTCCACTAGTTTTTTTTGCATTTGGTGTGAGTTTTTTAACAGAGAAAATATATTATGTAATATATGTCCGAATTTTAAATCATGACATATGTAGAAAAAATATTTATTATTAGTTTTCAATTATATAATTTTTAGAGTTTATTTTCAATAAAAATAAGATAAATTAAAGTAGGAAATATAAACAAAAAATACATATATTATGTTAGTGGATATCTAACTTTTCTTATTTGAGGTGAATTCAATAAAAATATCAATTTAAAAATATTGTAATAAATGCATCATAATAAAAATAAATGAAAATCTCATAAACATATGGAATTGCTATGTATTATTCAAAAGTAAACTAAAAATTTCAAAAAAATGTGGAGCTGCTACATAGGACTTAAATGTGTTTGTTCCGATATATTTAAGATGTTGTCATATAATGAATTATGAGGTACAATTCTTAAAATTTAAATTTTCTACAATCTTGATGCATATTTGTTACATTTGTTACATGAAATTCACATTTAATCCTTAAATTTGGAAGTGGGAGCTTAAAAAATCACATATAATTTATTTGGGAAATAATTTGATGGAAAAAGATGCAACTGGAGAAATATCATAGATCGACTACAAAATTAAGATGTATATTAAAAGTAGCATTTAAGTAAACGAGTAGACCTGCATATGTAGAATAGTAATTTTAGCTAGTGTTGTCAATGACATTACAGAATGTAATTAGAACTTAGAAAGCTACATATGGATAATAAATAATGAATTTGTGATACTTATATTTATGTATCTTTATTATGAAGTCTGAGTACGAATTCTATATACATATTTGTAATTTTTTTAAATATATTATTGCACATCAACTTTTTTTACATTACTGAATCGAAAAAATCTAGTTCGTAGTCATTTTTTAAAACACAAACTAACTCGAATATATACAGAGCCGTGCCAACATAAAAACATTCCATAAGCAATTAAGAAAAAATGTTTAAATTTATAAAAAAATTTACAATAATAAATCTAGTGATACAGGAATAAATGCAAACCAAATTATAGTTCTAACACATAATTCATCATCATTTTTTCTATGAAATCGTATACCAAATTTTCATAATCAACATTTTTTCTTTCTTTTTTTTCTATTATAGTTGGTGCCTTCTTTGTTCTGTGAGTTATGTAATGCGAACATACAATTATCAATTAAACTTTTGAAATCGTTTACAACATTTATTTGCAAAACTAAGTAATTAAAAAATGGATTTCATGTGTTAGCTCAAAAAATTTCCGGAAGGAAAGCTTGGTTAATTTCCACTCTTTATCGAAATTTTTTTTCAATTTTATTTGTGTCAATGGTTTTACTGGATTTTTGATTTCGTACTTCATAGACTTCTTTAGGATATAATATATTTAGTTGTGAAAAATAGTTGAACAAATAAAGTAAACTACCTAAATAATAATAATAATAATAATAATTTGTGATAAGTAATTTTATTTTCTTGCAACAAATTCTTTATGTAAGTTTTTAGATGAAAATTTGCAATGAGGAAGTGAAGAACATGAAAAGGCGAAGAGGAAAAAGGCAAAAGTATCGATTTCTTTTAATTAAAATTATATTTAAATTTTTAAATAGACATGTAAGTATGATTATCTATCACAAAAATCATGAGTTCCCTATATTAGATAACTAACTATATTATTTTGATATTTACTTTAAACTTACCATAACCTTGGTTCCATCATGATGTCCACTCTTAAAATTAACATAACAAAAAAAAATTATATTATAAAGATCCAACTCTAATATAAAAGAAACGTAAAAAACGTTTATCTATGAACACTAGATCAAATTTTAAAGATAATATTAGTTTACTTAGAAAATAATCAAATATATGATATTTAATTCTTTATTCATTATTCAACTATCCAACATATAGACCGGAATATCCTCAAAATCTAGGTAATTTAATCCATTACAACCTTAGTGTAATATAAGCCATATCTCAACTATAAATAAACTCCATTGTGTAAATGCAATGATATCCAATGTTTGAATTCGAACTGATCCACTTAGTACGTATATGATTCCTTTTATAGATAAGGAAAGGAGAAAGTGCGTCTTGTTCAGCTTTAAAGAAACATAAGGAACACTATGGCTTTGTCATCTCTTCATTGTTTTATACTGTCTAAGTATTCTTATTTTGTCTTAATTCTGTATATCCTATTTTACACATCCATTAGTTTCGTTTATATTTTAACAAATCTGAACACATTTTTAAGTCAAAACACTTAATAATTTTCAGAATATGCAATCTTTAAAAAGATTTTCACACCGAGGGGAAAAAATAATGTGTTAAAATGGAACTCAATCTTTGGTTAAACCAACAAGAAAACTATTGATAATTTATATTTAAGGTTGGATCCTAATTTGATATAACTATTTAGATTTGAACAATTTTTCTATGAGATATGAAATCTTCTATATATGATTAATTAATATACGGAATGAGAAAGAAAGTAAAATTAAGAGAATATAAAGTTACTCCAAACTATCTTTCAACAAGGCAAAATTAATTATGCAACTTTGAAGACATTGATTAAGCAAGTCTATTAGAGGGTGTATTTTGAGTGTATAAGGGGAAAAAATAAAGATTTTAATTAGTGTAATGCAAGAATCGATCCTTATTAAGATTTTTAAGACCACTTAAGAATCGCACACCTGTCGGATTGTAAATGGTTCGGTCATTTAGAATTTTTTTCTTTTGTTTTCTCATTTCTCGGAACCGAGAAGGAAGTTTCTTCTCTCGACTCTTGACGGCGACGAGGAAAGCGATTTAAGTTATTCTGGCCAAATTCGGAGTGAAATCGTCGTAGGAGACAAGACTTGAGATGGCGAGACAAAGTAGATTATCGGAAGGAGTCATGTATTTATCACTTTCAATAATTTTCAAAAAAATAATATTTTATGTTTTCAAAAAAAAATAATGGAGATAATCTTAGTGTTCAATGGATCTAGACATATATATTAGCCATATGAAAAATATGCAAAGTCAACTTAGCATAATTAAGAGATCCAAACTGGTATATTGGTCCAAGGTTAGGGAGCAGAGAGCATTTGTAGCCAAAGAGCTTCTTTAAACCTTCAAGTTATGGGTTGTCCTTAACTCATAAAGGATCCAATCCTCTTTTCAAAAGGCTGCCCTCTCCCTCATCTCTTATCTCTATCTCTATCTCTAACTCTAAGCTTTTTGAACATCAGTGATGTCAATGATCTCCATTAATTGAGAAAGTTACAAATGGATGATGATGATGATGGTGAACATGAATGATCGAGTTCCTCAAGTCCCATAAGGGACACGTATAAACACACTTTTTTCTCGTTCAACGTTTCTTTTACATGTTGCAGTCGAATTATTCCTTGCGTGAGAAGTCTCTATACCATTACTTTTTTCATTTGAAATATACTTTGCATTGTAAAGATAGTGTTTGTTAAATACAGTTATAACCGGTCATGTGTTGTATCTTTGCATGTTCTGAATCGCATAGTCAAACAAACAAAAAACAGATAAAGAGAATATTAGGACAATACCCATCACACGTATTTGACATTATGTTCTTTCGGTTAAGTTCCGTTTAATAGATTCACAAAGTTTATTCTTTTTATATATGGCCTAATTGTTCTTTATCTCCTTCTTGAAATGCTATATTTGACTTTTGTAACTTTGAAATGTATACTCGGCATATGGCCTAATTTGTATTCATTCGTTACCAAATTGATTCCGCATTGTCATTTTTTAATTACACCATGATTTGTCCATGATACTTATACAAATAGTCACTGCAAAGTCATTATGCTTTTAAATCAATGGTTTGATATTGGTTTAGATATTCATGTTTGTAAGACGTAACTAATTTCTCTTATAGACATAATGGATTGTTTACAACAATGTAGCTACACAACAAAGGCTCTTGAAAACTATACCTTATATGATCGACCAAGGTTGTTTTTGTTGGAACTCAATTTTAATGAAAGTGATATTCATCACTTTTCCGGCAAGTTTACCGGCAAGGTCGTTGCCCAGAATTATCGGATTATAATTGCATTGGAAAGGTTGTAGTTTGGACTATAACTTTAAATATTTAAATGCTAAAATTGGATTTAATTAGAATAAGATATAAGTCAGTTAAATGAGTTGAACTAGCTGGAAAGACTAGCTAGTTCAGCTAGGTGAGTAAAAAGGCAGCTCAACCCAGCTCAATGAGTTGAATGAGTACTAACCTAGCTGGGTGGACTGGTCAGCTAACACTCAAACTTAGTGAACTAAGGAGTGAAGTAGCTTATAGGTGAAAGGTCACCAAGCAAACAGTTACAACCGTTGGCCGAATAGGCACCAATTGAAAATGTGCAACGAAGGGGTGTGTCTTTTCACCAAAGATCACATCCTTTCACGTGAAAATTTATCTTGGCCAAAGGTCACATCCTTTCACATAATGCATCTTTGTCTCCAATATATAGAGCTTCTTTCATTCATTTTCTTTCATCCGATTTTCAATTCAAAAACAGAAAACAAAATGGTTTTTGTTTCTTGAACAGAAAATAATAAAAGCTCAATTCTCGATCAATATCAGAATACGCTATAAATTCTATATTAAACAAAGAGAAAATAAAAAATAAATACCATAAAAATGTCAAACAAAGGTTCCGATAATACCTCGTCACAAAGTCTCGGGAGTATTCACATATACTAAGGTCGATATGCTTTACAACGAGTACATCTTAATAAAAACGTGTAATAGTGTTACCCTGGGATTCTGAAATTACGTAAACCGTCTTACTACGGAAAAGTTTTAGAATTAAGGAAAGAGTTTCGACTCGACTTCGTTAGCTTTCAGATTAATAAAATTTTTAAATTCGGGTTTAATTCAATCCAATTTTTATGATCCATACAATCTTAATTCTAAAAAATCCGCTCTTAAGCTACCGCTTTATATCGAATGTGAGTTTTAACAGTTCTAAGACGTTTTACCGGTTCGCGATAGTTTTAAACGTTTTCCCGATATATTACTAATAGTTTTCGGTTTCTGTTTTATAGATGACAACCGAGAATACTGAAAATGTCCATAGAAAAATTGATATGTCTGCTAATATGGCTGATACTTCTGTTTCGAAAAGGTGCAAACCTAGGACGGGTCCGAAATGGTGCAAACCTAGGACGGGTCCAAAAGGGTGTGAACCTATAACAGGCTTGGAAGTTGCGAACCTAGGACGGGTCCGAAAAGGTGCAAACTTAGGACGGGTCCAAAAAGGTGCAACCTTAGGACGGGTCCGAGACGGTGCAAACTTAGGACGGGTCCGAAAGGGTGCGAACCTAGGACGAGTCCAAAAGTATGCAAACCTAGGACGGGTTTGAAAGGGTACGAACCTAGGACGGGACCGAAAGGGTGTGAACCTAGGAAGGGTTTGAAAGGGTGCGAACCTAGGACGGGTCCGGAAATGTGCGAACCTAGGACGGGTCAGAAAGGGTGCAAACTTAGAACAGGTCCGAAAAGGTGCGAACCAAGGACAGGTCCGAAAGGGTGCAAAAAAAGACGGGTCCAAAAGGGTGTGAACCAAGGACGGGTCCAAAAGGATGTGAAGCAAGCACGAGTCCAAAAGGGTGCGAACCAAGGACAAGTCTAAAAAGGTGCAAATCAAGAACGATTCCAAAAAGGTGCAAACCAAAGATGATTCCAAAAGGGTGAAAACTAAGAACGGGTCCGAAAGGATGCAAACCGAGGACGGTTCCGAAAAGGTACGAACCAAGGACGGGTCCGAAAGGGTGCGAACCAAGGGCGAATCCGAAAGTGTGTGAACTTAGGATGGGTCCAAAAAGGTGCGAACCAAGGACTAGTTCTAAAGGGTTCGAACCAAGGACGTGTCCGAAAGGGTGCAAACCAAGGATGGGTCCGAAAGGGTGCGAACCAAGGATGGGTCGAAAAGAGTGCAAACTAAGCATGTGTCCGAGAGGGTGCAAACCAAGGATGAATTTAAAAGGATGCAAACCAAGGACAGGTCTGAAAGGGTGCGAACCAAGGACGGGTCTGAAAGGGTGCACATTAAGCACGTGTCTGAGAGGGTGCAAACCAAGGATGAGTGTGAGAGGCTGCGAACCAAGTACGGGCTCAAAGAGGTTCGAGTCGTATAACAAGCTCAAAGAGATGCGAGTCGTATAACAAGCTCAAAGAGGTGCGAGTCATATAACAATCTCAAAGAGGTGCGAGTCTTATACGCGCTCGAAGAGGTGTGAGTCAAATACGGGCTCGAATATGTGTGATTTGAATACAGGCTCGAAAAGGTGCGAGTTTGAAAACGCACTCTCAAAGAGATTATAAATGGTATGTTGCAAGAATTTGGGTTACCCTAGTTAATGTGGGGGGTAGCTCTGCTTACTACAGATACCATTTTGAACAAAATACCAAATAAGCAAAATAGCACACCTTATGAACTTTGGACAAGTAATGTACCATCGTACAAATACCTCAAAGTGTATGGGGTACCTTGCAAAGGTTAATGTACCACCTCCAAAAAAGATCATTGTTGGACCTAAAACCATTTATTGTATTTTCATTGGCTATGCACATAATAGCAGTGCTTATACATTTCTGGTTCATAAATTAGATATACTTGATATTCATGTTAATACAGTCATAGAATTATGGAATGCATATTTCTTTGAAAACATTTTCTTTTGTAAGGAAAAACATTGAACAAAGAGAAGCGGATTACTCAACAAATGAGGCAAGCACTTTTGGACCTTCTCCACAAGTGGAAGAAGTAGAAGCTAAACCTCGGCGAAGCAAAAGAGCTCGCAAGAAAAAATCCTTCGAAGATGATTTAATGACGGTTTTTCTCGCAGAGAACGAACCAAGAGCATACTCAAAAGCTATGTCTATACCAGACGTACCTTATTGGAAGGAAGTGGTCAATAGTGAAATCGATTCAATATTACAAAATAATACCTATGAAATAGTCGATTTACCCGAAGGGTCTAAAGCACTAGGGTGTAAATGGATTTTCAAAACAAAAAAAAACCCGATAACAGCATAGAAAAGTATAAGGCACGGCTTGTAGTTCAAGGATTCCTCCAAAAAGAGAGATTGGATTTCTTTGACACTTATTCTCCGGTAACAAGGATAACATCAATTCGAACCTTGGTTGCAATCACGGCTTTAAGAGGCCTCGAAATTCATCAAATGGATGTAAAAATAGTCTTCTTAAATGGAGATTTAGAAGATGAAATATATATGAAACATCATGAAGGTTTTGTCAGTCCGGGACAAGAGCACAAAGTCTGTAGACTTGTAAAGTCGTTATACGGACTCAAGAAATCTCTAAAACAATGGCATAAAAAATTTTGACCATTTAATGATGTCAAATGGGTTTACAACAAACGAATGTGATAAGTGCATATACATCAAAAGTACTCCACATGAATACGTTTTATTGGGATTATATGTTGATGACATGCTCATTATTGGTAGCAATAAATACATGACAAATAAAACTAAGGGTCTTCTTAGTCGAAACATCAATATGAAAGACATGGGTTTGGCAGACGTCATTCTCGGGATTAAAATCCATAGAACTGCCGAAGGCATAATTTTATCACAGTCGCATTATGCTCAAAAGATACTTGATAAATTCAAAGAATACTCAAGTAAAAATGCGAAAACACTGGTAGACCCTAATATTCATTTGACTAAAAACTCAGGAACTGCAGTGGACCAAGTGGAATATGCTCGAGTAATCGGGAGTCTAATGTACTTAACGAATTGTACTAGACGCGTGCAGTGAATGTACTAAGCCGCTACACCAGTAATCCAGAATATAAACATTGGAAAGCTATAACTAGAATATTAGATTATCTACGTTATACTAAAAACTACAGTCTACACTATGGCAAAGAACCATGAGTTTTGGAAGGATACAATGATGCTAACTAGATAGCATACTCCAATAACTTATATCCACGAGTGTATATATATTTACCTTAGCAGTTGCCGTAATATCCTGGAAATCTTCCAAACAAACTATAATCGCAAAGTCAACTATGGAATCAAAGTTTATAGCTCTTGATAGGCAACTCAAGAAGCTAAATGGCTTCAAAAAAATTTGGAAGATATTCCCATGTGGGAAAAACCCATGTCTGCATTACGTGTAGACTGTGATAGTCAATCATCTATCTCTCGAGCACAAAGTATGTTGTATAATGGCAAATCTTGTAACATAAGACGACGAGATAAGACCATTAGAAACTTGATCTCAACAAGAGTACTCACGATAGCTTTTATCAAATCTGACGATAACCTAACTGATCCATTCACTAAAGGTTTAACAAGAGATCAAGTAGAAAGATCATCACGAGGAATGGGTTTAAAGCCTATGACGAAATATGAAGTTTGATGGTAACCCTACCTAATTGACTGGAGATCCCAATAAATAGGTTCAAGGGGACAATAACTTTAAACTAAATCTGCCCAAACATTATGAGACTAGTCTTTCCCCAGTTCCCAACTTAAAGTTTGATGATGAAACATTGTAATCATGTTAGTGAAAAGGTTAAGCTTGAAGCTTTTAATGATTCCATAACTTTCTGAGATGAGTATTATATGATAACTTTGCAAAAATTAATGGCATATCACCTAAATGAGTGTGAATAAGGTCAATTTTAGGAGGGAGAAGGAAATTCTATCTCTCCAAGTCACTCATGATATCAGGTTTGTTCAAGGCCAAAATGAACACAATAGATAACTTAGTTTCTGTGAGAAAATAAAAATGTGTTATACATGTTGTCTAGGTTTACACCAAAGCTCGGGGTTCAAGACATCGCGTTCACTCCCTGGCCGAGTAAATCCGACATGTACTAACTATGACTGGTTCAAGGCCAATGCTACCAACTCAGATACAGTGATTTTTTGCAATACTCTCGAAAAGTCCTTCTGTCCAGTTTCTTACGGAATCTAGTCAGTCGATTATTTCGAGTCTCTAGAGTCATCATATGTTTGTTTACTTCTATTCATGTGGGGGATTGTTGGAACTCAATTTTAATGAAAGTGATATTTATCACTTTTCCGGAGAGTTTTCCAGCAAGGTCGTTGTCCAGAATTACCGGATTACGATTGCATAGGAAAGGTTGTAGTTTGAACTATAAATTTGAATATTTAAATGCTAAAATTGGAGTTAATTTGAATGAGAAATAAGACAGGTAAGTGAGCTGAACTAGCTGGAAATACTAGCTAGCTCAGCTAGGTGAGTAAAAGGGCAGCTCAATCCAGCTGAATGAGTATTGACTTACCTAGGTGGACTGGTCAGCTAACACTCAAGCTTAGTGAACTAAGGAGTGAAGTAGCTTATAGGTGAGGGTCACCAAGCAAACAGTTGCAACCATTGGCCGAATGACACCAACTGAAAATGTGCAACAAAGGGGTGTATCTTTTGACCAAAGGTCGCATCCTTTCACATGATGTCTCTTCGATCCTATAAACAGAGCTTCTCCCATTCATTTTCTTTCATCCAATTTTCAATTCAAAAGCATAAAACAAAACGGTTTTTGTTTCTTGAAAGGAAAATATAAAAAATCAATTCTCGATCAATATCATAATACGTTATAAATTCTATATTGAACAAAAAGAAAAGAAAAAATAAATACCATAAAAACGTCAAATAAAGGTTCCGATAATACTATATTCCAAAGTCTCGGGAGTATTCACATATACTAAGGTCAATAGGCTTTCTTAAGAGTACAGCTTAATAAAGACTTGTAACGGTTGTATCCTCGGATTGTGAAATTGCGGTAAACCGTCTTATTACGGGCAATTTTTAGAATTAAGAAAAGTGTTTCGATTCGACTATGTTAGCTTTAAGATTAATAAAAGTTTTAAACTCGATTTTAATTCAATCCGATTTTTACGATCTTACAGTTTTGTAGTTTTCATGTTAATTTAGTGTTTCTTAATTAAACATACAAATGTTGTTTTCTATCAAACCATCAGTTTAAGAATTATAGCAACGTAACAACAAAAATTCTTTATGCTTTTTTGTCAACATTTTTAGATTTAGTTCTTTATGCGTGTATTTGCAATTAATACACTAAAACTAGAGATACCTTAGAGAAGAAGATTTATACTTTGCTAGCCAACTAATGTGGACTAAGCCTAAAAGAAAAATCCTTCTAGATCTCGATATTATTCTTACTATATTTCTATTTGTGTGTTAGATTATTTCGTCTATACTGTTTTGAAGAATATCTAAAGTATGTAAATTTTATATAATGTTGGATATTCTAGTGCTAATGGGAATGCATGTTAATTTAGGTTTCATGATGCTGAAAATGAATAGTTGGAAGGCCATACATAGAATTTGCGTTAACTATCATTTACAAAAACTAAGGAAACATATACCCATTGTAAAATAGTATATGTATGTGATAATTATAAAAGAATATTTTAATTTTTAATTTGGAATTTTTAAAGTGAATGTGATATGTATGCAAATTATAATTCATAAGATTTGGTTATGTGATATTATTATTAAAATTATAACATACGTGAATGTATTATCATAAATTTGAGAAAAAAAAATTCGAGTGTTAGTTCTATAAAATATAATAACAAAAGAGAAAAAAATGTATTAATCTTTTAAATGAAAACTGAAAGAACAATATATATGTATAGGAGAATTTTCAAAAATACTAAAAAAATCTATGTTTATTCCAAAAATATCACACACACTCAAAAGTTTTAAAAATACTACATTTTTTTCAAAAATACCATAAAAATACCACAAATTTGAAATAGCTTTAAAACTTCAAATTTAAACAAAAAACCTCAAAACCAAACCATACCCCTTCAATACTAAACCCTAAACTCTGTTTATTAACCCAAACCAAAAAAATTAAATTCTAAACCCTTAAAATTCACTTTTTATTTTTGTGATATTTGTAGAACATTTGGGAATGTGTGATATTTTTGGAAAATTTGGGAGTGTGTGGTATTTTTGAAATTTGAATTTCTTTTGATGGCATTTCAAGGAATTCTTCATATATGAAACATCTTCATTTTATCTCTCCATGCTTTATTTTAAAGTTCGACATTGCTAAGGCTTTTGACACTGTTGATTGGGGTTTTATTGTCTCTTTTTTACAGGCTATGCATTTGACGCCAATCTTCATTCACTGGATTCACTTGTGTATCTCCACAGCAACATTCTTTGTATTGGTAAATGGCGAGCCAACATGATATTTTTCTAGCAAAAGAGGACTTCGGCAGGGTTGCGCTCTTTCTCCTTATCTATATGTCATTGTTACTAACGTGTTATCTAAGTTTCTAAATGATGCAGCTTCTTGTGGACATTTTGGTTTTCATCCGCGGTGTAGTAGTATCAGTCTCACTCGCTTATGTTTTGCTGATGACATTCTGGTCTTTTCAAATAGCACTCCTGATTCATTGGCTGGTATAATGGATGTTATGGAAACATTTGGCCAAGCCGCAGGGTTACAGCTTAACAACAAAAAATCGTCCATCTTTGTACAACCACCTGCCGATATTTTGTTGTTGGTTCATCACCTGGGCTTCAAGCATGACTCTCTACCAATCCTCTATCTCGGTTTGCCTCTCACTACAAGGAAGCTCACAAGCGCTGACTATGCCCCATTGCTCGACCATCTCCGATCGCGCATGTCTACTTGGGCTTCGAAATTGCTTTCTTTTGCAGGTCATTTGCAACTAATCAAGTATGTGGTTATCAGTACGGTCAACTTTTGGCAATCGGCTTTCTGATTACCAAAATCCTGCCTTCGTGTGATCAGTATTACGTGCGCCAACTTCCTATGGTCGGGCTCTCCTACTAATTACCATATGTCAAAGCTCACTTGGCATGAAGTTTGTAAGCCAAAAGATGTAAGTGGATTGGGCATTTGGTCCTTCGAGGATACCTCCCGGGTCTTCTCATTAGCTATTATTTGGCGTCTCATCTCTGACACTCGATCACTATGGATCACTTGGATATATCGTTACCTTATTTTGGGCTCCACTTTTTAGGATATTACTGCAGGCATAAACGGTTCTTGGCTATGGCAGAAGTTATTATAATCTCAGACTTTTGTCGTATCCTACTTCCGTTTCAACATTGATAATGGTTCTTGTACCTCGTTATGGTTTGAAGATTGGACCTCGTTGGGTCCTCTGTTTAATCTTACAGGTGAGCGCGATATTAAGGAATTTGGCATCTCATCTCTGACACTCGATCACTATGGGTCACTTGGATATATCGTTACCTTATTTTGGGCTCCACTTTTTAGGATATTACTGCAGGCATAAACGGTTCTTGGCTATGGCAGAAGTTATTATAATCTCAGACTTTTGTCGTATCCTACTTCCGTTTCAACATTGATAATGGTTCTTGTACCTCGTTATGGTTTGAAGATTGGACCTCGTTGGGTCCTCTGTTTAATCTTACAGGTGAGCGCGATATTAAGGAATTTGGCATCTCGCGACATTCTTGTGTAGCATACGCGACAACTTCTTGTGGTTGGCATGTTCGTCGCCCGCGTATACAAGCTCTCCGGATTATACACGACCAGCTAATCACCCGGACACCTCCAGAGCTGCAAGCTGGACCTGATACCATCACATAGAAGTATGGCTCGTACATATAAAAGCTATCTTTCTCATCATCTAAAACATGGTCCCAGCTAAGTCTCTCATTCCCTAAACTACCTTGGACATCAACTATTTCGTTTCCTCAATCCATTCCCAGATATGCGTTCATCTCTTGGCTTGCTGTTCTTGATAGGTTATAAACAGGACGACGAATGCGCGTCTGGGGATTTGCGCAACCTTGCATTCTATGTGGGGAGCCGGATGAATCTCAAGATCACATTTTTTTTGCCTTCCCATATTCGTTCACAATTTGGTCTGATCTCACCACACCCCTTCTCCGTCATCGTCTAACACTAGATTGGGCAACCACTCTCATCTCTCTTCGTCATAGCTCCTTATCTGCACTTGATCGGGTTCTTCCAAGATGTGCTTCCAAGCCGTCATTTACCATATATGGCGTGAGCGTAACAATCGTCGGCATGGACATCCCCCCACACGCACATGCCTACACATGGTCAAACATAATTCGCACCCTTCGGGACCGCATACAAGTCTTAACTATGCGTCAGCCTCACCTCTCAATCATATCGGCCGTTATTGGGACTCGCTACACCTGTAGCTCGTCATGCACTTATTACTTCTTTCAGCCTTTCAGGTGGTGCTCCTCTGGTTTTACTCTTTTTCCCAATAGTAGTTTTATCCCACTGGGTTTTCTACTATTGGGTTTTAACGAGGCAACCCCGAGCACACTCTACACCTATTGGCTTTTTCTACTAGCTTTTCTTAGCATTTTTTTATTTACAAACAGTCTTGTAAATAAAATTATTTTCTTCCTTGATTAATAAATTTAACATTTAATCAAAAAAATATTAAAGATAATTATATAACAAACCAAAACTAGATTACATATTTTATCTCTCTTTCCTACCACCCAGTCCTAATTTAGTATAATAAATTATTAAATACTTTAACTATATTTAAATCTTTTGAAAAAGACAATAAAATACTAAACTCTTTAACTAAAAATAAACTTTTCTAACGTTATAAAATAAAATTGCCTCTAATTCTATTTTTAGAAAAAATATTTGGTTTAATTGACTTGACTTAGTCATTCCAATTTTTTGTTATCCACATAACAGTAAGCAAGTCGAAACAAAGAAATTAGTCGATGGAATCAAAAACAGCTTGAAAGCAAAAATATTTGGGGCAAACAAGCTCAAAAATGTCTTATGGTCCCACCAAAAGACACTTGGACAAGCAACAAATGTGACCACGTGCTGACTAGGCACTTTGTTCTCATCTTTTCACAGAGTTGAAACAACCTTCTCGGCTAAGGCAAAAGTTTATACACGTTAAAGGTTGAATGCCCAGACAAATAGATCTCAACACCAACATCTCCATGACAAACTCGACATTTTCAAAGAGGAGTGTGACCAAGTGCTCATGCGAATCCAAAATTAGTAGATAAATGGAGAGCTTGTTGATCTTGATTGATTCTCTTGCTCGCCTGGTAGAGAATGCTCTAGCTTAGTCGAAATTTTCATAATGTTCAATGTCGGTTTTGAGACAAAGAAAAATAAGCACGAGATTTTGGTCCATTTTATATTTTTAAAAAATTTACTTTAAGAACAGGCCCGTAATCAAAATTTTATTTTAAAGAATCGGTCCATGTTTTTAATTTTATCTTGCGGCTTTTAAAATCTCAAGATGCTCTGATCATGTTGATCAAAATTAAAAGATTATGCGAATGCGCAACGCCAAAATAAATAAAATCTAGATAAATAAGTTAGAGAAAAAAAAGGAGAGCAAAATTTACCTGGGAATGAAGATTGAAAACCCAAGACCCTTGCTTGCAATTTATGTAGAATTGGGATTGGACTACGAAGATGCGCTATAATTAAAACTAGTCACAGTGCTTCGTATTATGCACTTACCGGCATAAAGGGAGTTTTGTGAGTCAACAATCAAACACCAAACTTGGTTTGGATAATCAGTAGAGCAGGTTCATTAGTGTTTATAAATAAGTTCTTAATATGTATTTGAGTGTATTTAGGCAAGAAATTAAAAAATATATATAATCAAGTTTATACAAGGACTGAGTCTTATATTAGGTTTTTAAGATCAGTTAAGGATCGCTTACGTGTCATATGATAATTGGTCCGCATTTTTTGGGGAATTTTTTTTTTCTTTTCTCACTTTCGTAACCCGAATAAGGTTTTGTTAAGGAGAGATTCCATTTGGCGGCGAGAAAGGAAATTCTACTTCTCCAGCCAAAATCATCATGTAATCGTCGGAGGAGAAGAAGTTTGAGATGGCGACGCAAGGTATTTCATTGGGTGGAGATGATTGGAGTCGGAAGAGACGATTTGCGCTGAATCGAATCGATTGGAGAAGAAGGCAGTTCATGGTACTAAGTTTTAAGCCTTTCTCTTTTGATTATAGATTTTAGTTTAGGTATATGTGATTGATTGTGTGCAATTGTATATTGTTGTTTTGTTGTTTATCTTACACTGAGTTTATATGTGAAATTGATTTTTTGATTGAGTGTGTGCTATTTTATGATATTTATCCGTGTGATATTGATTGTGTGCTATTGTATATTGTTGTTTTGTTGTTTATCTTACACAGAGTTTCTGTGTGAAATTGATTTTCTGATTGAGTGTGTGCTATTGTGTGATATTCTGTGTGCTATCATAGTAATTTGAGTTTATGTTTTGTTCATTGTAGGTTATAATCAAATGGAGTGGCAATCCAATGTCGAAGTCTTCTTCAAACCACGTACTTCCTAAACTAAAATGTAAAACAAGTTAGGTTGGTTGTGATTAAGTGTCAATCCAATTGTGTTAATTGCAGTGGTTGGTTATGATTAAGTGTCAATCAAATTGTGTTAGTTGTAGGTGTGCTTGTGTTAGTTGTATGTTTGTGAAACACTAATGGCTATTCAATGTAAAAGTCATTATGCTAAATACCAAAACTTTGTTGTTTTCTATTTAACTTAAACATATTACAAAACTTAAACAAACCAAAATCCTCTTTCACTTTAAACCAGTAGCTAAACACTAAACTCCTAAAAGTATTAACATGGATCCGTATGATCCATGTTCCCACCCTGGTAGCTTTACTGACCTACTGAACAGGCAACCAGGACCTGTTGGTTTCATTCCCTCAAGTGTGGAACCAATTCCACATTTTTCAAGCCAAGTGAGAGACAGTGATGTGTTTGTGGAAGAGGTAGTTGAGGTGCGTAGAGAGAGGAGGAAATGGACTCCAAAAGAGGACATTGTGTTGTGTAGTCCTTGGCTAAACACAAGCAAAGATATTGTGGTAGCCAATGAACAAAAGCATAATGCTTTTCGGTCTAGGGTATGTGAATACTTCAACAATTCCCCAAACCTTGTTGGATATGCAAACAAGGAGCCTAGCCATTGCAAGTAGATGTGGAAAAAAAATAAATGAGGGTGTTTCAAAGTTTGTAGGTTGTTATTTAGTTGCATCTAGGCAACGGACCAGTGGGAAAAATGAGTCAGATGTCTTGAGAGTAGCTTATGACATTTACTTTCAAGACAACAAAGTGAAGTTCAACATGAAACATTGTTGGATAGAGCTTAAGAATGATCATAAATGGTGCTTTATATCAACTGCCAAAGGTGGTGAAGCTTCAAAAAAAAGAAAATGGATGACTCAGATTCCTCATACACAGTTGGAGAATCAGAGGAGGTTCAGACAAGACCTCTTGGTGTCAAGGCTTCTAAAGCCAAAGCCAGAAAGAGTGCAGCTAATGAGGACAGCATAGGAAGTGATTCCAGTTCTCTATTGGCCATTTGGCCTTTTGGGGCTTGTGGTCAATTAAGAATGAAGACGTAGCATCCAAAGAGAGGATGTGTTAAGGGAAAATCCTTGACAACCTTCTAAGCAAAACTGAACCACTTACTGATTTAGAAATTACCTTGAAAGATAAGCTAATCAATGAGATGCTATCTAATTATTAAAGATGAAGTCTATGTTTAAGTTTTTAGTTTTAAGTTTGAAATGTGACAAAATGAAGTCTCCGGTTAAATGTTTAAGTTTTAAGTTTGAAATGTAACAAAGTAAAGTCTCCGGTCAATAGTTTAAGTGTTTAAGTGTGTAATTAGTATATGTAATGAAATTGATGAGTGTTTAAGTGTTTAAACTTCTAATGTTCTGTTTTGATTAAGTGTTAATGAGTATATTTTTGTCCTCTTTAAGTTCTGTGTAAGAGTATATGTTTATCTGTGACTCTTTTAAGTGTTTCAAGAGTAATGAAGTTTTGTGTAAGTTATGTGATTAAGTGTTTCAAGAGTAATGAAGTATTTTAAGTTTAAGTTCTGTGTAATGAAATGTTTTTAAGTGTTTCAAGAGTAATGAATTGTTTTAAGTTTAAATTATGTGATGATTTGCAGGAGGAAAATGTATCCAGAGACTTTAGCAATGGTTGTGATGATTTGCAAGAGGAGAATCATCACAATGTGAGTACTTGAGTTATTGTTCTTTTATGTATGTTGTTGTTTTATGAATAAGTTTGTGAGTAGATGATTGTTTTATGAATAAGTTTGTGAGTACATGATTGTCTAATGTTTTTGAGTTATTTGATTTGCAGGAGGATCTCTCAATTTGGTCAATGTGAGGTGGAGTACATGATTGGTGTTGTTGTCTTTAAGTTTGTTGTCTGTTAGTTTGTATGAATTATTGAAAACCTTGTTGTTGTCTTTAAGTTTTGTGAACAAATGTGTGTGTTCGTGACACATTTTACTTGTTGTTTTGTGAATAAATGTGTGTGTCTGTGACACATTTTACTTGTTGTTTTGTGAACAAATGTGTTGTGATGATTTGTGATGTTTTGTGAACATGTATATTGATACAATACAAGTCAAATTCAATAAAAGAAAAATTTAATAAAAGCCAATTCAATACACATGTGTGTCCGTGAACAAGTTTTTGTTGGTTTATGAACAAGTTATTTAGCTTCCAACTATAAAATTCAATTCTGCTTCTTCACATGAGACTTGCCCTTTTTAAAAAACCTAACACATTTTCCTCTTTTAAGTTCTATAACATTTTTTAATAATTCTCACATCTTGTCATGTCTTCTTCTTCTTACAATCCGTTCGATTTCAGTGAACAACTTGGTGAAGCTCTCGATGAAGCTTTCGACCAATGTCTCGATGAGAAATTACGACAATTTGTACCGACTCCTAGAGTAAAGAAAAAATGAATATATATATATATAAAGAGATCGTGAGCAAGGACATCTCCGTTTGTGGGATGATTATTTTAGCGATGATGCTACATATCCACCTCATCGATTCCGACAACGGTTTCGATTGAACAAACCTTTGTTCATTCAAATAGTTGACCGCTTATCCTCTGAGGTTCCATATTTCAAACAAAATAGAGATGCTACCGGAAGATTAGGTCTTTCTGGACTATAAAAATGTACCGCGGCAATTCGTATTATGGCTTATGGTTGTGTGGGAGATATGGTTGACGAATATATTTGGCTCGGACAAAGTAGGGCCCTTTTGTGTTTGGAATATTTTTTGGAAGGAATCATTTCTTTGTTTGGGGATAAGTATTACGAACACACACACCGGAAGATCTAGAACGGTTACTACATGTCGGAGAGGCTCGGAGATTTCCGGGGATGATAGGTAGCATCGACTGTATGCATTGGGAATGGAAGAATTGTCTCACCGCTTGGAAAGGACAATATACTCGTGGTTCTGGAAAACCAACAATTGTTCTAGAGGCGGTATCTTCACAAGACCTATGGATTTGACACGTCTTTTTTGGGGCTCCAAGTACCTTTAATGATCTAAATGTTCTTGATCGTTCACCCGTATTTGATGATGTTTTATACGGTCGAACTCCAAAGGTTAAATATTTTGTCAATGGACGCGAGTATCGTTTGTCTTACTATCTAACTGATGGTATTAATCTTAAATGGGCATCATTTATCCAATCCATTACACTTCCTCAAGATCCCAAAGCATCGTTGTTTGAAACATATCAAGAAGCTGTTCAAAGAGATGTGGAACGGGCTTTCATAGTCTTGCAAGATCGATTTTCCAATGTAAAAACCCGGCACTTTTTTGGGATAAGGTCAAAATTGGAAAATAATGAGAGCATGTATCATACTTCACAATATGATAGTAGAAGACGAACAAAATATATACAGTCATTCGGATTATTCATAATCCATTCAAGGAGAGAACATGAATGCTTCAGTGAGTTATACGTTTTCAACTGATATGCCTTCGAATGTCGCCAATGTGATGGCCACTCGAAATCTAGTTAGGGATAGAAATAAACATGAGCAACTAAAAGCGGATTTGGTGAAGCATCTATGGCAAAAATTCGAATCTGATTAAAATTATAAAGAATTTGCTACAAATTTACATTTACATTTCCATTTTGTAATATGTTTTTATGTCGTGTATATATCACTTTTCAATAAATAATTTTTATGTTTTCATATTTTTTTTTATTAAGAACCCTTTGGATTTTACCAATAGAAGGCAAAAACAATAAATATTTGTTATTGTTTCTTAAGTGTATAAAGATATAAAAAATAATTGAAAATTTACTTAAGAAACTATAGAGAGTTTCTCTAATGAACATGCTCTTATATGACTAGATTATCATTTTTATAAACTCATCAATTTTGAATGAGTATCGCCGAACTTAGAAGAGGACTTATTAATGATATTGGATTTAGCATTCTACTCAAAACCCAATTATATTATAGATCATCTCTAATAAGATTCATCTTGGTAGAAGATTGATAAAAGATATCGATCTCGACCCACAAAGTATGAGCCAAGCACGACTCATTATGTGCAAGAAAGTCTATCCATCACAACAAAACATTGCCGACCGAGGCTCATTTGATGGAAGCATCTACCAAAGAAAAAGATGATTTCCACAGGATAATTACAAGAGATGCAAGATAGAAAAATTTCCAAAACTTTTGGAGAGTATTTTTTGGAGAGAATAAAAGACACATTATATGAAAAGAGGTGAACCTCCTACCTAAGAGGCTATACAATTCCAACACAAAAATTTATTCCTTCTCTTGGTTAATTCAACTTGTTATTAATAGGGATACAATATCCCACATTCTAAGCTCAAAGTATTATTTCTTCTATTGGTTAACTCAACTTGTTATTAGTGATGTAAATTATTTGTATCACCACTTTCAAAGTCATTTATTTAAATGATGTAAAAGTCATTTACATCATTTAAAATTAATGCAAAGATTAGAAATAAATGATTCAAAACACAAAATTTCTTGTAGTGGGCCACTATATAAGGGATATAGGCAATCCACTTATTGCCAATTGGTTTTGAATTGGAAACTCATAATCTTAACATGGTATCAGAGCTCAATCCGTTCCATGGTCCGATCCAAAATTGGTTATGCCACTTTTGCCCAAACCACCCGAGATTAGTGGTTAACAAGACTCATTATCTCGAGGGGTGTAACAGGAATACAATATCTCACATTGGAAACTCAAAGGGATATAGACCATTATATAAAAGATATGAGTCAATCCACCTATTGGTAATTAATTTTGAATTGGAAATCTATAATATTAACCGTTGTTTAACTCAAAACCTTCTAATGATCAATAAAGAATTTTTTTCAAAACAGAACTCACGAGTCTAGATGTGACCTAAAACATAGTGTAATATCCATATTCAACAATTATTCACCCAATTAGCACATGCATGGCATTTTCATCTATTATTGAGTAGCGACATGATTTAAGGCATTTTTGAAAAACTATCGTTTTGGAGTTTTTGTTATAAAAATATTGTCAAGGGCCTTTTATTTACAAAACCACTAAAAATATTTAGAAAAATATTCTCAAAACAAAATTAAATTTATACTCTGAAATCCTAAATCCAACAAAAATTAAATCTTAAAACCTAGGAACTATAAAATCAACATAAAGTATTGTTGAAACAATATATTAGTGGTATTTTATTAAAAAGTGACTAATGGTAATTTTAACTCATTTATGTGATATTTTATGAAATTCTTCGTTAATTAACATGTCAACTAAATTATACGGGTAATTAATACACTTTCTGATCTTTTCTACTCACTTGCAATTGGTTGATTAATCTTTCAAATTCACTCACTAAAGCTTTTGGAAAAAGACGATCTTATAGCATCTTTAATGTAAAATTTCATTTTCTTATTTCAAAAGAAAGTCATTTTATTTCGAAGTTGGGTTTTGGCTCAATCCTTCTATGTTTTCAACTAAAAAACAGAAGGTTAGAAATTAAAAAATAGAGTAGGATTGAATAGATTTTACTCCAAACTCTACTAAAAAATAGAAAATAAAGATGTAAAGTACAATAAGGTTAGAAATGTCTTTATAAATTAAACAGCGTTGAAATTACCAAAAGAAGTTTAGGATAATTTAGATTCTAATAGGTGCACACACAAAAAAAATAGAATCTAATATTGGCTTCATAGATAGTCAAAGTTGACAATCTCGTCTTTTAATATAGTAGTGTCTATAAATAAGCATATAGACTAGTGAGTAAATCACATACCTCCCAATACAAAGAACTACAACTCTTTCTCAAAGCGACTTCTCTTTTATTTTTATTTTTTTCAATTCCCTACTATCTGCTTTAAACACATATCAGTTAGCTACAAAGGACTAAACCCTTTTCACTATATAAAAATAGAAAGAGCGGTCCATGGACAAGAAAAAGTCAGTATCTGGTTCCTCTTCATCCTCATCTTTTGATAATCTTTTTGGTCCACGAGTTTCTTCTTCTTCATCATCAACAGGATTGTTCCAATCCATTTTCCCACCACCCTCAATGGTATGAATCATTACATATCAACATCATCATTCTTTAAAGTATGTATTGTATGTGTACGGCTTATATGTATCTATACCATTTATTTGTTTTCAACTTAATTAAGGGGGAGCAAGGGGACTTGGCAAATCAAAGTGGAACTGCTCGATTTCAAACTCCAAATATGGGGATTCCAAGTGAGTCTATTGCTAACACTAATTAAGTGTTTGATATATATATATATATATATATAGTGTTAGTCTTTAAAAACTTAACCATATGAAATCAATGAAAGACTACGTCGTCAGTCGTCACTTATACTTACTAAAAAAAGAAAATTTGAATGGGATTGCAGATGAAAGAGGAGGAAGGAGAAAAAATAAAGAGAAAAAGATTTACCAAAGTGAAGAAACACAACCACCATGCAACTTAAGCTCATCCATTTACTATGGAGGTCAAGATAACTATTCCTCTACAACACCTTCACTTTCAACAACCAATCCAGATACTGTAAGTGCTTACCAAAAATCTACTAGTCGGATTAGGATTCCATCTTATGCAAGCAATTCAATATTGTTAAGCATATAAATTAAATATTTGAGCTATACTGTAATATATTGTCATTGTATCTAGTAGGTTCATTTGTTTATATATATTATTCCACATGTACTTTTTATTAACTCTAAAGAGTTGTTTATTCAGTACAAGAAAGATGGAGAGGAAGACGATTCCGAAAGTGCTTCAAGAGGAAACTGGTGGAAAGGTGAGATACTATAAACATTTTCTTTTATATTAAATACCATTTTCATTTTTTGACATATATAGTTTATTTTGCATAATTCATAATATTTTTATATACGAATCTCACGGATGCTCAAATTAATGCAGGATCACTTTATTACTAATTATCAATCGTAACCCATGATGCACACGATAGGCAAAGGTACACGGAATATGTTGTATGTTTCATGAATAATATTTACATAATCATGTAGCCTATGTCTATGCTTTTTGGGATAAGATTAATAAATTAACTAATCCGCAGTGAGTATAAATCAAATAGTACAAAAATTCTCAGTTTGCTGATATTTTAAGTAAAGTTTGCATTTTATATTATAACTCTTTGATACTTTTTTTCATTAGTAGTAGATCTTTGATAGAATACTTTTCTTGATTATTTTGCAGGAACCTTGATTAAGTGAATATGGAAGTTGGCGTAATGAAATATACCTAGAAAAGACAGAAATGATTAAACTAACTATTTAATGTCAAAGTATATACTAAAGAAATAATCACGGTGCTTAAGTACACTATATAGTTAAATGAAATTATATATAAATATGTATATATAAGGTGGACTCGTTGTTGACATGTTGATTCTTTATGTTTCGACAAAGGCAAGAAGTTAGACAAGTACTCACTTATAATTATATTAACGTCTGTCCAAAAGTCTGTGTATTTAAAGTGATATGTGTTATCCAATATGTAAATTGTAACTCTCATAGTAATCAGACATCTATTATTAGTATAAGCAAATGCTGTGTCTTCGTTTTGTTTGTGTGATATAATTATATACCCAAAAAGTAAAGAAACTCGACTATTTAAATATCGTTAAGAGTTTGAGCAGAAATAAGTAGTTGATTGAAAAAAAGTGAAGCAAAGGACAAAAAAGGCGTGAACTAAAAGATAGCCCAATAGTCTATATTTCGGGCCTGAAACTACAAAAAGAAAGTTAAAACAAACCCACAAAAAAAAAAAAAAAAAATTCGCCGTTGCCGGGGATCGAACCCGGGTCACCCGCGTGACAGGCGGGAATACTTACCACTATACTACAACGACTTTTTGTTCCTCTTCTTTCCTTAAAGAGTTATCACTCTTCTTTCAGCGTCTAACATTTAAAACTCACCAAGGATTATTATGGTACTCTTAATTTATTCATAACTAAACTATTTGCCACCAAAAAGAAAAAAGAATAAACTCAATTTATGGAATATATGCAAATAAATTTTTTTTTAATATTACATTAGAGGGGAACTAAATGAAAACGAATAAATGAAAAACTTGAAATGATATAAAAAAAAAAAGAAAAAAACAAGCTTAGAACTCTCCTTAAGAACCAGAAGGTTTGACTTTGGCTTTTGGAGCAAAGACTTCTTCAAAAATATTTCATTCCACCGCCTGAAACAATGAAAAATATCTAAAAAAGCATCTTTTGCCGCATAGGAAGTCGTGCTCCTCCGTTCTCTATTATCTTCTACAGTCCATATCTTCCTTAATTTGTTCACCAAAAATCTCTCATTTCATAAAAGATTCATGGATCACAATCTAGATATCAATCTAGATAGCCTTACTCTGGACGAAAATGAAGCTCCTTACATCATTCCTACACTTCCAGAGTTTAGCTCATGCTCCAGAAACAAAATCAGTGTAATAGGTAAACTCCTAAACACAGATCATCAAGATGTCTCTGACCTTATATTAGATATGCCTAGGAAGTGGCAACTATATGAAAGGGTGCATGGAATAGCATTATCCAAAGATACCTTTCAATTCATATTCAAATATGAAGAAGATCTGAACATGGTGCTCAACAAAGGAGCACACACCTACAATCAATGGAGCATTACCCTAGAAAGATGGACAGAACACCCACCTGATGATTACCTGCAGACAATCCAAGCTTGGGTGAGAATGAGGAATATTCGAGTTAACTCATACACAGAGAAATCTCTTATCAAGCTAGCTGAGTTTGCAGGCCCAGTTATTGAACTGGCTTTTGATCCCCAAAAATCTCAGACAAAGGATTATGTTAGAGCTCTGGTCAAACTAAATGTAGCTAATCCTCTAAAAAGATTTAAAACAATTATGTTGCCATCAAGTGAACAATCAAAAATCTTGTATGACTTTGAAAAAGTTCAAAAAAGATGCTACTCCTGTCAAAGACTTACACATGAAAAAGGCAAATGTCCCTGGTTAGCCAAGATAAAAGAAGCACAGGTGCTACCACCAAATCCTTTCTCCCATCATCAACAAAGAAGAGCCACATCACCAATCATCAAGGAACATGACCCTCTGTTTGGAGTAGTACAGGAAAGTCAAGTCCAGATTAATCCAAATACTGGAAGACCAAAAATTGCAAAGGAAGTTCTTGAAAAGATGAGAAAGTACCTGATTATGGCTTATGGTCCTGAACGCATCATTAGAGAAGAAAGGGTCAAAGACTCAATTAGAGCTGCTAAAGCATATCCAATAGCACAAAAAATTGCTCTAAGTTTGGAACATCCACCAATGATCTCCACCAATAGTCTATATTTCGGGCCTGAAACAACAAAACGAAAGTTTAAAACAAACACACAGAAAAAGAAAAAACAAAATTTCGCCATTGCCGGGGATCGAACCCGAGTCACCCGGATGACAGGCGAAAATACTTACCACTATACTACAACGACTTTTTGTTCCTCTGCTTTCCTTAAAGATTTATCACTCTTCTATCAGTGGCTAACATTTAAAACTCACCAAGGATTATTATGCTACTCTTAATTTATTCATAACTAAACTATTTGACACCAAAAAGAAAAAAGAATAAACTCAATTTATGGAATATATGCAAATACAAAATAAATTTACTATTACATTAGAGGGAACTAAATGAAAACGAAGAAACCTTTTAAAATATTAATGTGTTTTTGTGTTTGAGTATTGACGGCTCAACTAGTGTTATTGCTAAGCAACTACTTCTTAAGTCACACCTTCGCTTTCAAAGAATTCATGTTTTATATCTTCCTTTTTTTTATTCCTTCATTGATCCTTTTAAATGTGGTCATGTATTAACTTTGAAATTTATAATATTTATATAAATGTCTTTAATGATTTTTAAATTCACATTTTGATTGGTCATTGATGTTAGGTGATCGACATCGAGTCTTTTATAAATTTAGTATAATTGTCTTATGCAATTTCCTAATATGATTAGCTTTAATCAACTTTTTTCCCCCTCAAATATTCGTTTAGTTTTTTTTAAGATCACTGTATTATATAGATTGGAAACGCCATTACAATTAATTTATATAGATGCTATTTGCAGTAGAAACGTCAATCCATTAATTTAAAATTTGATTTTTCTGATATATAGAAAATTAGTTTAAAATTTTTAGTTGATCCAACTATCTAAAATTTTAAATTTGTTAACACTATCAAACTAAAGAATATTTTAAAATAGAATGTTTCTTTATAAGAACATCTAAAGTTCAAAACCAAAATATTGTTATTTTGAAAATTTGCTAGGGCCGTAGTATCTTGTTAACAAAAATTTAATAAGAGTGTGATATGTCCATTAATCCATATCTAATTATTCATTATATATATATAAAAAATAGTAGGGGTGGAACGGATCTATATATCCAAAGTTTTTGACGATATTCGAATCCGTGAAAAAAGGATCCGGATTTAGATCCGAGATATCCGTGGATATCCGGATTTGTATCGGATCTGAAACCGAGGCTAAAAAACCTCTTTTTCTAAGACTGATTTTTGTTAAAAAAAAGTTAAATATGTTGAAAACTAATTTAAATCTTTTTAAAAAATTATTTATAAAATTATATTTAAATTTCATTTTTAAAATAAAATAAAATTTATATAGTTTAAAATAATACAAATAAAATATTTAAATGTGTTTTTAATTGAAATAACATAATATATATTTAAAAATATATAAAATATCATATTAAAATATAAATTTTAAATATATTTAATATATATAGGTCCGGATCCTAATTCGATATATATATCCGGATGTTAAAATTTTAGTGTCTGGATCCGGATCTAGAATTTTCTGATAACCTTATTTTTAGAATGGATCGAAACAAATTCGAGATAGAAATTTTATATCCAAAATAATAACCGGCTTTCAGCACGAAATTTGAAATGATATTTTTAGATTTGTTTGTTTTTCTTTGCCTCTTAGTCCACTCCACTCATATCTCTCTCTTTTTTAAAAAGAAACTGGCATATAGCATATCACTTATTCTGCGAGAAGAATTATTTTAATTTCCTATTTTTGATAAAAGGAAGAATTAGATTATTTGCTATATTATTGTTTCGTGGAAGCAAGATATTCAGTAAAAGCATTATTGCTTGTAGATACAACCCAACTTCATTTGCATTTCGGCTCACATTGCTTCTTTTATCTGCCAACATCTGTTAAAAATTTCGTCCTATAACATCAAGGGTTAATTTATTTGAAGAATAACATTATGTTTGAGGCAATTAGCTATATGCCTATATCTATATTTTTGTGTATAATTAAATTATTAGTAACAATATAACACTATTATCTTTTTTTTAGGTAGAGTATACTTCCGAGGTAAGTCACTCTTTCTCTTTCTTTTTTTTTCTCCATTTCATTCTTTTTTAAAGATAAAGGTATATAATTCAAATAATCAAATAATAAAATCTTATTTAAAAAACATAAATGTTTTTACGAATCCAACAATACTAAAATTATTTAAAACGGATTTATATTTTTGTAAAGTGAATAGTGACTTTGGTTAATGAAATATAAACTCAGTAATAGTCGGAGTACTGAACATAATAGTCGGACTACTAAACCAAAATCCCCAAAATATAAACACAAAACCCAAAAATATAAACCAAAACCCCAAAATATAAACCTAAAACCCCAAAATATAAAATCCAACCCAAAAATATAAACCTAAAACCCCAAAATATAAACCCTAAACCCCAAAATGTAAACCAAGAATCCAAAAATATAAATCCAAAACCCTAAAATATAAACTAAAAATATAAACTAAAAAACTCAAAATATAAATTATACACATTACATTATACAACTATTATACAACAACTAAATCATTCACATCTTTAGTCATGTAATGACTTAGAACAAAGAATACGACTACTCTTATTATGACCAATTACATCTATTTTTATTTTAAAAGCGAAATTCAAAGACATTTGTTGCAAAAAGAAAAATCTAAAAACATTGATTATTCATTAAACGTGAGTGACAAAGTGAGAGACAAAAAAGAGAAAAAGATAAAATAGCAATTAAAAAAAGAATAAAAAAAGATGATATATACTTAATACTAGGGTATCTTTTATTTATTCATTACAATTATCCCACATCAACTTCCAATCACTGATTATTACTTCAAAATTTCATTATAAATAGGTTCTTTTATACATTGTAAACAAATTGTAAAGCAAAAACTTTACTTTCAACCAAGGTTTGGGTTATTTCCCCTTAGTACTCTCCTTTTCCATCAGAAGATTTTGACTTCCTTCCTTGGAGCTTTGACTGGGTCTTTTCCCCTATTCTAACCCCAAAAGAATAGTGTTTCTTGAACAGATCTCTGTTTTAGACTACACATTCAATCTTGCAAGATATTTTTCTCTCTTACTATTCATCATCTTCGCATTTCCATCTCTTCCAAATTTCCACCTTCATCGCATCTCTCTGAAATATGAAATCTTCACTTGATTCAGCTTTCGACAATCTCTCTTTAAAAGCAAATGAAGATCCCTACATTCTACCGAACCAACCAGAGTATTTCTCAACAGCAAGAAACAGAATCAGCCTCATAGGGAGAACTCTAAACCATGAGCATCAGAACATGTCAGATCTTATCTTAGACATGCCAAGAAAGTGGCAACTGTATGATAGAGTCCAAGGCATAGCATTATCTAGTGATAGATTCCAATTCATATTTCAATATGAACAAGATCTCACAATGGTTCTCAATAAAGGTGTCCAGACTTTCAATCAATGGGGCCTAGCCTTAGACAAATGGGTTGAGCATCCTCCACCCGACTACCTACAACACATCTCTGTCTGGGTTAGACTACGCAATATCCCTGTCAACCACTACACAACTCAAGCCATTACAGACTTAGGAGGTTTTGCAGGCCACGTATTAGAGGTAGCCTTTGACCCTCATCAAACTCAATCAAAGGACTATGTTCGAGTACTAGTCAAGTTGGATACATCTAAACCTCTGAGAAGGTACAAAACAGTTCAACTTCCCTCTGGTGAGAACACAAAAGTCCTATATGACTTTGAAAAGCTCCAAAAGAGATGTTACAAATGCCAAAGACTCACCCATGAACAAGGTAAATGCCCCTGGTTAACCAAGACATCTCAATCACAGAGGCAAACACAAAGCTCCTCTGCTTCAGAGGCTCACTTTCAAAACCAGAACAGAATTATTCAAGACTCTGACCCACTGTTTGGAGTCCTAAAGGAAGATCAGGTAGGAATCAATCCCCTTGATGGCAGACCAAAAATAGTCCTGAGGTGCTAGAAGAAATGAAGAGGTACCTAATGTCTGCATCAGGTTCAGAAAGAATAATCAGAGAGGAAAGGTTTAAAGAATCAATAAGAATTGTTGAACAGGACCCTAAAGCTCAAAAAACAATCATCAGACTAGAGCCTTCTCCAGTATTCACAACCAATATAGACAAAGGCAAAGGAGTAATGTTTGATTTCAATCCCAAAGCTAAAGAAACTCTGTATTCATCTCACTCAAACACACCAAAACTCCTAGCTTCAGCCATCAAAGCAGAAGAGCAACCCATCAGCAACCATCTCATTATGGTCCCTTATTCTCAACAATCTCTGCCTCAAATCCTAGCTTCATGTCTCTAATTCCCCCTAGTCCAACGGTTTTCACTTTTAACTCACAAGAGTCATCTTCTTCCGGGACTAAGGGGAAATCCACAAAACCAAGAAGACGACCTTCAAAGATAAACATATCATTCAGAGTTACATAAATCTCTCCTACAACAGACCCTCTATTAAACCAAGATCATCTTATGGGAATAAAAACAGGCAAGAGGAAGCAGCAAGAACTTCCCATCTCAAAGGGCAAAGAGGAAAAACACCAGAAGAAAGGGGCAAGCTCCATTGGGAGCATGCCCCGAGATATATGAGTCTATTGTCATGGAATTCTCAAGGCTTAGGTAAAGTGTCAGACTTGACAATTCCAAGAATCAGGGAGTTGAGGAGAAGCTTCTTCCCTGAGTTGATATTTTTGATGGAGACTAAGAACTCCAAGGCTAAATTAGTAGAGTTGCAAAATGCCTTAGGCTATGACCATTGTTTCACAGTTTACCCTATAGGTCTTTATGGTGGTCTGCTTGTATTGGAAATCAAGTCTTAAAGTTGATATTTTGTATGCAGACAAACATCTTATTGACCTATGTATAAAATGGGATGATTTAAATTTTTTTGCTTCTTGTATATATGGGGATCCTTCTGGCCTTTTGAAATCCTGGCTTTGGGAAAAACTATCTAGAATTGGCTCTACAAGAAAAGGCATTTGGTGCATGTTTGGTGACTTCAACACCATTCTTCACCGTGGCGAAAAAATTGGTGGGATCACAAGGCCCCCTTCTTATTATCAAGAGTTTGTGGATATGATTTCATGCTGCAGACTGACCTGAATTCACATGGAAATAGCTTTACTTGGGGGGGGGGGGGAGGGGGGGAGNCTTGATAGGTGCTTTGGCAATAAAGATTGGCATGCTCAGTTTCCAGCCTCAAATCAGTCTTTCCTGGACAAAAGAGGCTCTGATCACAGGCCTATACTCATCAACCTAGTAGCCTCTCAAGAAAGATTCAAAGGCCAGTTCAAGTTTGATAAACACCTAATAGTAAAGCCTGGTTTTAAAGCCATCATTAACCAAATATGGGGTAGAGAAGCAGCAAGACCTTTTCCTAATACAAGGGACAATCTAAGAGAAAGTAGAAAGTTTATCAGCAACTGGAAAAGAACAACTAATAGCAATTCCTTAGATACTTTAACTAGACTGCAACAAAAGTTAGAACAGGAAAAATCCTGCAAAAACCTATCCACATCTAAAATCTTTATCATCAAAAAAGAACTCATGGCTGCTTACAGAGAAGAAGAAATCTATTGGCAGCAGAAATCAAGGCAAAAATGGTTAGCTGAGGGGGATGAAAACACTAAGTACTTCCACCAATCAGTCAAGGCAAACAGATCAAAACAATACCTTGAAGCTCTTATGGATCCAAATGGCAATCTACATAGAGGAGAAGCCTCTAAAGGTCACATAGCCTGCTCTTACTTTAAAGATTTGTTTTCATCTTCATCTCCAACAAATGTTGTTCCAAACCTACAAAACTTTCCCAAAAGAGTAACAGATGAAATGAACAAACACCTAATCAGGCCTGTGACAACCAAAGAAATCAAGGCTGTTTTGTTCTCAATCAACCCCTCTAGTGTACCTAGGCCTGATGGCTTCTCAGGAATTTTCTTTCAAACATACTGGAATCTAGTGGGGGCTCAAATTTCTAAAGACATCAAGCTTTTCTTTGAGCAAGGCTCTTTCCCTTCAGAATGGAATTATACCAATATCTGCCTTATCCCCAAAACCTCAAACCCCACCTCTATGAAAAACCTCAGACCATTAAGCCTTTGCTCAGTTACCTACAAAACAATAGCTAAGATTCTGGTGAAGAGACTACAACCCTGGCTGCCACAAATCATCTCACCAAATCAATCAGCCTTTTTTGCTCAAAGACTGATTACATACAACATCCTGCTTGCTCATGAAGTGGTACACAACCTCACCTCAAATCCATCAATCTCTTCTGACTTTATGGCAATAAAGTCTGACATGTCAAAAGCTTTTGACAGAGTAGAGTGGTCATATCTGCAAGACATCCTTACAGGTTTTGGCTTATATAAGAGATGGATAGATTGGATCCTCTTCTGTGTATCAACTGTGACTTACTCTGTGTTGATAAAAAAATCAACCTTTTGGTATGATTAACCCTAAAAGAGGTTTGAGACAGGGTGATCCCCTATCACCCTTCCTTTTTGTTCTTTGCTCTGAAGGTCTCACACATTTGATCAACACAACAACCTCTCTAGACAAGATATCATGCATTCAATTCTCACCTGATGGCCCCCAATTAAATCATATGCTCTTTGCAAATGACACACACTTCATGATTAAAGCCTCAGAGGATCAAGCACTCAACCTTAAATCCATCCTCACTGAATATGGAAGAGCCTCTAGTCAAATTATTAACAACCAAAAATCCTCAATCAGTTTTGGAGCAAAAGTACCAAACCAGCTAAAACTTAAGATCAAAGAAATCTTAGGCATTGAGACAGAGGGGGGCACAAGTAAGTATCTAGGACTGCTTGAAGCTTTGACAGGTTCAAAAATTGAACTTCTAGACTACATAAGGACTAACCTGAAGTCAAGACTAACAGGCTGGTTCCCAAAACTTCTCTCCCACAGAAGAAAAGAGATTCTCCTCAAAGCCGTAGCTCTATCTCTACCAGTTTATGCAATGAATTGCTTCAGAATACCAAAAGGAACCTGCAAAAGTCTAGTCTCATTAATGTCTGCCTTCTGGTGGAATCAGGAAGCCTCAGCAAGGAAAATTCACTAGATTGCCTGGGATAAACTGTGTATCCCAAAAGACAGATGAGGGATAGGCTTGAGAGACTTGGAATGTTTTAACCAAGCTCTCATCTGTAAACAAGCTTGGCGTCTTTTAACAGATCAAAACAGCCTGTGTGCTCAAATTCTGAAAAGCATATATCACCCAGAGACAGATTTCATCAAGGCTTCCCTAGGTCCAAAACCTTCTTATGCCTGGAAAAGCACACTACATGGGAGAGATCTATTAATCCAGGGGCTTCAAATCCAGGTGGGAAATGGCAGATTGAATAAAGTCTGGACAGATCCTTGGATAAGTCAACAGGGCAGTCAACATCCCCTTATCAAACAGAACCAAGTTGATATGGATTTAAGAGTATCAGCCTTAATCAACTCAGCCTCCGGGGATTGGAATTTCGCCATGCTTCAAGAGTTCTTCTATCAAGATGATGTTGCCAAAATCATAAAGCTAAAACCAACCATTCATCGACCATATTTTTGGATTTGGAAGCATACTAACCCAGGTGTTTACTCAGTTAAATCAGGCTACTCTCCAGCTTTTGTTTCAAAACACAAAGATTTGATGCAAGATATGACCACTTTTCCCTCAATCAACCCTTTGAAAACTCAGATTTGGGCACTCAAAACTCGTGTAAAGATCAAAACCTTTATGAGGAAGGCCTTATGTTCAGCTCTACCTACTCTCACCAACATAAGGAAAAAAGGTCTCAAAGTAGATGACATATGTGCTTTCTGTGGTACAGATGGGGAATCCATCAGTCATATCCTATTTACATGTCCAGTGGCAAGACAAACATGGGCCCTCTCTCTACTTCCATCTTCAGTCCCTGGCCTTCATCCATCATCTTTGTATGAAAACATTTCCTATGTTTTATGCTCAACACAAAACAGAACATCCCACAAGAATGCAGAAGATCATTTCCTTGGACCATCTGGACCCTCTGGAAAAACATAAACAAATATTCAATTGAAGGGATAAAGTTTCCCTTAATGACATCAGTCATAAAGGTTCTGCAAGATTCAGAAAGTTGGTTCCTCTCTAAAGAGGTAGCCTCCGAGGCTAAACAGAGATTATCTTCTCTTCAACAATAGAAACCCATAAAATGGATTAGACCCAAACCTCCCTAGACTAAATGCAATGTAGGATCCTCTTGGTCCCCTGCTACCTCTCTGGCTGGCTGCTCTTGGGTACTAAGAAACTCAGAAGGTAAGGTGATTCTGCATGCTCGCAGGGCCTTCATCTCCATTTCATCCAAATTCTTGGCAGATTACAAAGCCTTAACCTGGACCATCACGTGTTTAAAGGACATCAAGCTGGACGGTTTCATTATGGCATTTGAGGACAAACAACTCATGAGAGCAATTCTGAACCCATCTGCATCACCAATTCTTGCCCCCTACACTGATGAAATCAGAGTAATGCTGATACACTTTTCAGCTTGGAAAATTATCTCCGATCCTCAGTTCAGAAACAAAGGAACTTCCCAAATTGCTTCCAGTGTTACAAGGGATTGCAAGATTCAGTCTTATGTGGCCTCAGGTCCTCCTGCTTGGCTTCAAAATTTTTTTGATTCAGAGTAGTTATTACTCGTAGCTCACTCATTCTTGAGCTTTTGTAATGGTTATTCTGTTTTGCTACTCTCTTTTTACCTCATGTAAAAGAGACCTTATTATTATCTAATTCCGTTGGGAAAAAAAAAACAAATTGTAAAGCATAAACGAGCTTATAATATTATTGTGGGTGCACTTAGTTTCGGTTTTCGACAGTTTTAAATAAAATATTCAGTTTTATTTATCAAAAAAAAAAAAAAAATAGTATCTAGTTTCATTTTATGTTTTCTAGTTTGGATATACCAAAAAGAAGTTTTGTTCCCGCTCTTTTGACTTAACGGTGCTGTCCTTTTCGGCAGGTAAAATCTGGACCCCACCATCACTTCACCTCCTTCTCTTTTTTCTTCTGTTTTATAATAAACCCTAAATGTTTGAGGCGGGAAAATTGATTTATTATTATCAGATCCAGTTTATAAAACGCTTTCGAATCCGTCGTTAACCGCTGTTATCACGCCACATTTCTGAGACCAATGAGCAGTCGTTAATTATAACGGATAGATTGACTGTTTAAATAATCCGTTACGTCAAATGGATATGTCTGATTATAAAATCTGCCGCATCTGCTGAAATGCCACGTCAGATAAGTTAATGTTCACGAGATTTCTATGACAGCTTTAAAAAAATTAAAAAATCATACAAAAGAGGTTTCTTCAGTAGTTACTAGACAGGGAAAACCCAACAGTCGCCGAATTTTAGTTTAGTCTTTCGTATTCTTAATTACGATTATCGGAAATTCAGTTGCGATTAAAGCTACTGATTACCGTTATTTTAAAACATCTCCATCTAGAGCTAAGTTTTCATGTATTCGGTTTGGTTCCGGTTTTTTCGGGTTTTAAATTCTAATACCCAATAGATACGTTTCCAATATTCGGTTATGTTTCAGTTCGGTTCTTATCGATTTTGGGTCGGTTCGGTTCGATTCTATATTAAAGGAACCGAAAAATATCCAAAATTTTTGGTTCTTAGTCAGTTTCGGGTATTTCATACCTAAAATACCAATAAAGTACCCAAAATTTTTGGTTCCAGGTATTTCCAGACCCGAAATACAAAAAAAATACCCAAAAACACAAAGACTCTCCAAAAAAAACTAAAAATATCCAAAATAATTTAAGACAAAATTACCAGTAAATACCCAAAAATATAAAATTTTACCCGAAGAAAAAATAAAAATCACCATAAGAAAAACTAAAATACCCAGAATATATAATAGGCATATATATGTTTAGGTATTCGGTTCTACCCATTGGTTCTCGGTTCGATTCTGGTTTCTACTCGATACCCATGGTTCTTCATCTCAAGAACCATCGCGTATTTTGGGTGGAACCGGAATCGAAACCGGAACCATTTTTTTGGTTCTTCGATTCCGGTTCTTCGATTCCGGTTCTTCGGTTCCGGTTCTTCGGTTCCGATAATTTTGCCCAGTCCTATCTCCAACCTCACATTATTATAGAATAAAACTTCATTTAGAGTTACTACATCTGAATCATATTCCATTTTTATACTAGTAGAAAAAATTTAGTGTAAAATGTGCTCCAACTATACTATATTTTCCACTTTTAAATGAGATATAATATGGAATAAGTTACTCATAGTTCTATTTTTTATTTTATTTTCCACTATAAAATGAAGTTGCATCTGTAAATGGAGTGAGTTGGAGCAAACCAACTCCAAAATGAAGTAACTTCATTTAGAGAAAAACGGAGTTTTACATTGAAGATGTTCTAACCCTAATCTCCCTTATATTTTAGAGTGATACTATTTGATTTACAAAGTAGTATTTTAAGTTATAAATTTTAATATTTTTACTAATTAATTTAGTATTTTTATTAAATAAAATATTAATCAATAATTTAGTGGATATAATAATCAAAATAATTTAAACTTGTAAACACACAATAATAAATAACATAGAATATCACTTTAAATTATTTTAATTGCTCATTTGTGAAAGAAATTCACTAGAAGTAACAACTGAATTAAAATGATATTATGTTTTACTAATTTTTGATGTAATATCTATGTTTGATTTAAATAACATTACGAAGTTATATTTTTGTAAAAAATTAAAATAGTTGGGATCATTTTGCAAAGTTTACAAATATAAAATATAATTGACAAATAATTTTAAAGTGAGAATATAATCTATTCATAATATTCTTGTATAGAGTTAAAAACTAGAGTTATTGGTTAGAGCAAAATTAATCTCTATTTATGAGTTACTCTATAAGAGTATCTTTAACTCATTACTCTATTTTCTACTCTATTATAAAGTAACTCTAAAATAGAGTTGAATTTTGCTCCAACTAATCACTCTATTTTCCACTATATAAAAGCATATTCCAAATATATTTTATTCTCGTTTTCAATTTAATTGTCAATTGTATCTTATATTTGTAAAATTTGCAAAACGACCCCAATTTTTTTTATATTCTTAAAAAATAATATAATACATAATATTATTTAAATAAAACATAAAGACATAACTAAAGTAGCATTGCATCATAAAATATTAAAACGTTACATAATTTTGGTTCAATTATTATCATTAGTGTATTTCTCCCACCAATGAGTATTACGTGCAAGCTCTCAGAGGATGAACATGGAGAAGTTGTGGATCAGTAATTGTATTGTGGTATTATTGGTAGTCTTTTGTATCTCATGACAAGTAGACCTTATATTAGTCTCGGTGTGGGTGTCTCTGCTAGATATCAAGCACAACCCAAGATGTCACATCTCAAGGCACTCAAGAGAATTGTGAAGTATGTCAAAGGAACCTCAAGCCTAGGGCTATATTACACAAAGGATAGCAATCCCAATCTTGCACGATATTGTGATGCTGATTGGACATGAAGTTTGGATGATCGACGAAGCACAAGTGGTGGGGGATTCTTTTTGGGAAATAATATGATCGCCTGGTTGAGTCGTAAACAAAATTATGTGTCATTGTCGTCTGCAGAGGCTGAATACATTGCTCTTGGAAGTTGTTGTACTCAACTGTTGTGGATGAAACATATGAGTAATGAATATGGGAATGCTACGAGCTCCATGCTAATCCATTGTGACAATTAGTGTGCAATTAATATTTCTAAGAATCATGTTCAGCATTCACGCACCAAACACATTGATATAAGACACCATTTTATACGAGAATTGGAAGAAGAAAAAGTTGTAATGATTGAACACGTGAGCACAATACTCCACCTTGCTGATATCTTTACCAAGTCACATGATTTCAATAGATTTGTCAACCTACGCAAATCTATTGGGGTCTGTGAACTATAAACACATGCACCACCGCGGTGTGACTGGGAATCATGACATGATGAGTACTTTGCTATTAACTCGATGAACAGATAAAAAGAGCAACATGTCATGACATCACATGTGAACCCTCGTACAATTGAGAGCATCATAAGGAGGTCAAAAAGCTGAGGGTAACACATAATTGGATTGAAGAAAAAAAACAGGAATCTGTCAACATGATCTCAAACTTAGTATTCGATAAGTCACATGAAGATACTCAAGTATACACATACCCTAAAGAAATTCCATATGCCTTATGTGCTCTCAGAAGGTTGAAAACATGTATTCACTAGATTAAGGCATGTCAGTGTGAAAGACTAATCTCTGATAAATTCACATCTTGTATCCGCTGTTATGATTTCTGATCATGCCCCATGTGCACCACCTCTCATCTGGTGGTTTGGTAGATATTTTGCACAATTATTCCTGTTACGTGACTTCTACTCATTCTTTTACTCTCTCTATCTTTTTTGTATATTAAGTTGTTGTATAATCATTAATTATGCTATGGTTGTGTGTTGATCACAGGTTGGTTGAATCTCACGTTGGGTACTATCGTTCTGATGAGTTAGTATTTGGGTTCTTATCACATGCTTAAGTTGTACTTGTGCTATGTGGACACAGCTTTCTGGCCCATTAGGCCAACCTCGGCATTATTCTCAGCATTAATGGGAATTTAATGGTTCAACTTCTATGGTTGTCAGATCTCCAGAACAGTCATGACTATTCATTGTCTACAAAAACCAGGTTGCATCATCTTAGACTTGTCGCTCTGAAATCATGATCAGACTTCTTACTGGTATCTATCGCCTTGTCGCTCGTTCCTTTACGATATCTGTCTCTGATTCCTCCTCTCGTAATTCTTATCAATCATCAGAGAATCTCTTGTTGCCTGACGACACAACATCTCCCGCTTGTGATGATGATTTCCGATCCCTGCCTCTAATACTCTACGATGAACCACCGTCAGCACCACTTCTTCGCTCATCACCCACTCAACCAGTGTCTCCAATGCTTGATTTTCACACACTTACTGAGTCGGTCCTAAACACGACTGAGATCCCGAGATCTGCTTCTTCACCTGTGCATGCCCCTACTCATCAAGACCATGCATCTCGTCCCAAGCGACGCAATTCGACTTATGGCCTTCCCTCTTATCGTTTACGCACTCGTACTCGTGCGGATCCTTCTTCGTCTCAACCGGTCGTGGATATGACTCGTTTTTTCTCTACACAGGCCCAAGACATGTATAATATCTTCATCACTATTATGCTGCTTGAAGAATGAATGGTCAACTTGACTATGCTTCCGCCTGTTCTTGAACCGCTTCTTCATGATCTTGAGTGTTTGAGTACCATTATTAAGCTCCCTGGTTATGTTCGCAATCTGGTATTTGAATTATGGGCACATCTTCTGGATGACAAGACCACCTCTCTGGTTGTTCCGGTCTGGGTTTGCGGACATACGTATGTTCTCTCGACAACCACGATTAATCAAGTGTTTGGTCTCCCTGATATCGATGATCGTGTAAGCGAAGCTGCCGGCCTAGCTGTCTCGGACAACGATATGGCTGGGTTTCTGTCTGATGGCGAATGCGCGTATGGAATGATTTCCACATCAGTCATTTTACCCCTGAAAAGGCTGTGCTTGCCATAACTGTTTACCTACCAAGAATGCCACATACATGAGTCTTACTCGAGCCAGGCTGCTTTATCGCTTGTATTAGCGCTTGCCCATTAATTTTTGTAGTCTGGCCTTCACTCTGCTATTGCATTGTGGCTATGAACCGACGATCAAATTCTATTTACCTTTTCCTTCGCTCATGTACCGCATTCTTCAGTGTCAACGTCTTGTGACTCCCAATCATGGTGAAGACTTGGTCAATGTCCCTATATACAAAATGGAACCTCTCCTTGGGACACCGCCAGCCTCTGGAAATCATTTATGTCAAGTTGTTGAGTCTGTTGTTCGGCTTTTGCAACAAGCGTTGGCAAGTAAGTTTTTCTCCCTTAATTTTTGTTTCTCTTCTTGGGTATTTTTGATTCAGTTGTGCTATCAAGAAGGGGGGAAAACTGGAGGAAGTCGATTAAGTACCACAAGAAGTTAATGATGCAGCAGTATGAACCTAATTTTTTAGTTTAGTTAGTGTTTGAGTGTTTGGTCTATTCGGATTTTGTTTTATGACAAATACTAATGGTTTTGTTCAGTCGCTTTGGTTGTAATGTTTTGAACATGGTTGTCTGTTTATCAGTATATTTTTGTAACTAGTTATGACCATTTGTGTCAATACTGTTTTGCTTAGATATGTTGGTGCTCTGTCTGTGGATCATGTACATGTATTTAAGGGAATTTCTTGGTTGTCAAACTGAACCAAAAAATGGGAGACTGAAAGGGAAAAGAAATCCAGGAGCAAATGATGCAAAAGAAGACGTCGTACGCAAAGGAAGCTGGAGTGGTTGCGCTAGATTTTCAAATATGGAAAGTTGTGAAGTTACTAGGAAATGGAAGTGTCTACATAAGGAAAGAGGAACTATTGAAAGTTATGGAAAGGGTGTGCTAGGGTTAGGATTCTATTTAAGGAGCTTAAAAGTGTAAAGAAAGATTACACTTTTGAGCCGCAAGAATTTTTAGGGTTAAGGGGAGAGTTTGTGAGCTATTCAAGAGATTGTTAGATCTTGTGAGAATGAAAAAGGGGTTGGGTTAGTTTTTAAACTTGATAAGTGTATTGTGTAACAACTTATTGTACAAGTTAAATAAATCAAGACTTGTGTTTGCTTGAATATCACTTGAATCCTAAGTTGTGTGGTTACTTCTGAACTTTCAGTTGGTATCAGAGCAGGCACCTAAGGAAAGACAAGAAATCTTTCACAAACAGGTGAAGATCATGTGACAAGAGAGGAGAACAAGCAACTACCAATGGTCCATTCAGTGCCGCTGGACCCCGTCAACTTTGGGTGGTGGAAGGTTCAAATCTGAGAACTGATCAAAGGAATTGATGAATAAGCTTGGATTGTTGTGACAACAAGATGGATCATACCAAGGAAAAAGGATGAAAAAGGTGAATGGGTTAACAGAGAGTCAAGTGAGTGGACGGATGTTGAAAAACTCAAGTTAAAGTATAACTCTAAGGCTCTATCAACTATTTGGTGCTCACTATCCAAGGACCAGTTCAAACGTGTGCAAGGATGCAAAACTTCTAAACAAGCATGTGACATACTTCAGGCAACATATGAAGGGACATATGATGTGAGACACACAAGGGTGGATATGTTGGCTTCAAAATTCGAAAGAATTAAGATGGGAGAAGATGAAAGTATTAAAGAGTTCAGTGGTAAGCTATCATCCATTGCGAATGCATCAGATGTCTTGGGAAAATCTAACAAAGATAAGAAATTGGTAAAGAAGTTTTTGAGGTATCTCCCAAGTCAGTACCAGTCTTACAAATAAGCACTTCAAATTGGAAAGAATTCATATGAAATGTCTTTTGAGTAAGTTGTGGGAATGATGTAAGCTTGTGAATTGGCAATCAAACAGGAAGAACCCAAGAGAAAGGGAGGTGTAGCCTTCACAACAACTAAACCAAAAAATTCTGAAACACTTGAAGATATTGTTGGCTTCATTGTCAAAAAATACTTCGATGAATTTGACCGAGGACAACGTCATGACACTGTCACCCAATCCAAGCCTGAGATAAGGACTGACACGGATAGAGGATATAAAAGAAATAATATACAATGTCATGAGTGCAAGGTCTACGGACACTACAAGGCATATTATCCAAATATCAAGAAAAAGGAAACCATAAAATGTTATGCGTGCAAAAGATTTGGACACTTGAAGTCTGAGTGTGTAAACACACAGAAGCACAAGGAACAATCATTCGTAAGTCAAGATGATGAGAGTGATGACATACACTCATAAGAAAGCAGTGAAGATGAGATGCTCAATCTGGTTGCTTACGTATGAATCATTGAAGATAAATCAAATACTGATATTGATTGTGAAGAAACACTTAAGGAAAAAAGAAGAGTGTTGCATTGCTCTGGCAGCATGCCAACATCAGAATAAAGTGCTAGCGGATGAAAATCAAACCTTGACAGAAGTTGTGGACATCTTGAGGACATAACTACTCGAAGAGAAATAAAGGAACAAATTGTTACAACACCAGCTAAGTGAACAATTAAAGCAAATAAAGATGTTATCAAAAGGTACTCAAGATCTTGATCAATTACTCATGATGGGAAGACAAGGTACAACCAATTGGGGACTGGGCTACAAGGTGGCACAAGTAAGACTACCACGTTTGTGAAAGCACAAGTGATCATACATATAACAGAGGCAAGAAGTCGGTTGTGACAAAAAAAACAAGAGAGAGAGGTCTGTTGTAAAGAACAAAAGTTATAAAATAAGAAGAAATGCTAGACATCGAATCAGGTGTAGCTACAACGAAGAAATAGGGCATCACAAGGTAAAGTGTGAATCGTATAATGAAAGGGTGCTTAAAGTACTTCACGAGCGTGCTTACTTTGTTGACAAGCGCTACTATTATATAGTTTGGGTCATAAAACAGTTCATGTACTGCTATTCGGCATTAACTTCTGAAGTGAATGTCTTGGGTTTGCAGAAGAGTGCCTGGTATATCGACAGTGGATGCTCAAGACACATGACAGGTAAGTCAGAGGCTTTAAACGATGTGGAGTCCACAAAAATTGGAAATGTCACATTTGGCGGGGGAGCTAAAAGAAACATCAGAGGGAAGGATGAAACAATTAGTGGTAGTAATCCAAATTTGAAAAATGTGTTTCTGGTTTAAGGCTTAACAGCAAATCTGATCAGCATTAGTCAATTGTGTGATGAAGGTTTGGATGTTACCTTCACAAGAAGACAATGTCAGGCTGTAGATGATGCAGGAGATGTGAAACTCCAGGGAATCATAACAGGAAGTAACTGCTCCATGTGGAAGCCAAATGAAAAGTGTCTCATAGCAACAACATCTAGTCAACTTTATTTATGGCATCGCAAGTTGGGACATGTGAACGTAAAGACACTACTCAAGTTAGCTAATCATGACTTGATTAGAGGATTACACAAATTGAAAAGTGCAGATAATTTTGTGTGTGAACCATGTTCGAAAGAGAAGCAGATTAAAGTCCATCATCCAAAAGTATTTGAAATCACTACCAAGGGTCCAATGGATTTAGTTCACGTGGATTTTATGTGACCCATCCAAGTAGAAAGAATTGCTGGAAAAATATACATCTTTCTGCTGGTTGATGACTTGACCAGATACAAATGAGTGATATTTCTGAGGGAAAAATCAGAAACTGTTGAGAGTTTTAGGATCCTAGCACTTCAACTTAAGAATGAAAAATGGGCCATCAAGAGTATCAGAAGTAATTGAGGAGGTGAATTGAAAATGAAGCATTTGAAAAGTTTTGTGCTGACCAAGGGATAACACACCATATGTCTGCGCTAAGAACACCTCAATAGAATTGAGTAGTGGAGGGGAAAAACAGAACTTTGAAGAAATGGTTCGAGCAATGTTGCATGCAAATCATGTGGCAAAAATGTATGGGTTGAAGCTGTGAGTACTTCTTGTTACATCATTAACATGGTATATGTAAGAAAAGGAACTTCAACCACTCCCTATGAATTATGGAAAGGGAAACCACCCAGTGTGAGTTACTTTCACGTCTTTGGATGTGTGTGCTATATACTGAATGACAAAGACCAACTTGGAAATTTTGATGCTAAAAGTGATGAAGGGATCTTTCTGGGATACTATGTGATCAACATATCATACATGGTATTCAACAAAAGGACTAGAGCTGTGATGGAAAAAGTGAATGTGGTTTTCGATGATTTACAACAAGTTACTGAAGGGATCACAAGACTTGACCTGTCTGTAAAGAAACAAACCTCAACACCATGTGTCAATGAAGTTGGAGAACCTAGTCAAGAATCTGAGGCATCATAGGAGACGAACAACCCTAATTTCCATCGTAATCATTCAAAAAAGGACATTATTGGGAGTATTACAGATGGAAGAATCACTAGGAAGAAGCAGATAAAATTTCGAGAGATGTTGGGATACTTCTGTTTTGTGTCAATGATAAAACCAACTACCCAGGTAGATACATTAAAGGATGAGTATTGGATAGTCTCTATGCAGGATAAACTAAAACAATTTGAAAGAAGTGATGTTTCGACCTTAGTACCTAGACCTGAAAACGTTAATGTGGTAGGTACTAAATAGATATTCAAGAACAAGATCGATGAGACAGGGCATGTGGTTCGAAACAAGGCAAGATTAGTTGCACAAGGTTATTCACAAATTAAAAGAATTGACTTTGATGAAACCTTTTCACCAGTAGCACGACTTGAATCCATTCGAATTCTAATCGGTATGGCATGTGTGATGAGATTCAAACTGCACCAGATGGATGTCAAAGGCGCCTTTCTAAATGGGATCATCCGATAGGAAGTTTTTTTGAACAACCAAATGGGTTTGAGGATGTTAAATGTCCACATCATGTTAACAAGCTGAAGAGAGCTTTGTATGGTTTGAAGTAGGCTTCCAGAGCATGGTATGAGAGGCTTACAATCTTTTTACTGGAGGAAGGATATGTGTTGGGGAGGTGTGGAAAAGACCTTGTTTCACTATTCAAAAGATGGTGACATTTTGGTAGTACAGATATATGTGGATGACATAGTCTTTGGATCTTCTAATACCTCACTCGTCACTGATTTTGTTCAGCGTATGAAACAAGAATTTGAAATGAGCATGTGTGGAGAATTAACATATTTTCTTGGTTTGCAGGTCCAACAGAGGGATGATGGAGTACTCATATCACAAAGCATGTATGCAAAGAATCTAGTAACAAGGTTTGATATAAACTCATGTAAAGCTGCCAGGACGCCAATGAGTACTACGTGCAAGCTCTCAAAGGATGAACATGGAGAATATATGGATCAGAAATTGTATCATGGTATTATTGGTAGTCTTTTGTATCTCATGACAAGTAGACTTTATATTAGTCTCGGTGTGGGTGTCTCTGCCATATATCAAGCACAACCCAAGATGTCACATCTCAAGGCACTCAAGAGAATTGTGAAGTATGTCAAAGGAACCTTAAGCTTGGGCTATATTACACAAAGGATAGCAATCCTAATCTTGCAGGATATTGTGGTGCTGACTGGGCAAGAATTTTGGATGATCGGCAAAGCACAAGTGGTGGGGGATTCTTTTTGGGAAATAACCTGATCGCCTGGTTGAGTCGTAAACAGAATTATGTGTCACTGTCGACTGCATAGGCTGAATACATTGCTCTTGGAAGTTGTTGTACTCAACTATTGTGGATGAATAATGATTATGGGGATGTTACAAGCTCAATGATAATTCATTATGACAGTCATAATGCAATTAATATTTACAATAATCTTGTTCAACATTCACACACCAAACACATTGATATAAGGCACCATTATATATGAGAATTGGTGGAAGAAAAAGTTGTGATGATAGAACATTTGAGCACAGAACTCCAACTCGCTGATATCTTTACCAAGCCACTGGATTTCAATAGATTTGTCAACCTACGCAAACCCATTGGGGTATGTGAACTATAAATACTTGCACCACTGCGGTGTGACTGGGAATCATGAAATGGTGAGTAATTTGCTATTAACTCGATGAATAGAGAAAAAGAGCTATTTGTCATGCCACATGTGAACACTCGTACAGTTGAGAGCATTATAAGGAGGTCAAACAACAGAGGGTAACACAAAACCATATTAAAAAGAAACAAAAATAAGAATCTGTCAACATGATCTCAGAATGAGTATCTGATAAGTCACATGAAGATACTCAAATATACATATACCCAAAGGAAATTCCAGCTGCCTTATGTGCTCTTAGAAGGTTGAAAACTTGTAGTTCACTGGATTAAGGCATGTAAGTGTAAAAGACTAGTCTCTGATAAATTTACATATTGTATATGCTGTTATGATTTATGGTCATGCTCCATGTGCACCACCTCTCATCTGGTGGTTTGGTAGATATTGTGCACAACTATTCCTGCTTTGTGACTTCTACTCATTCTTTTACTCTCTCTATCTTTTTTTTGTATATTAAGTGGATGTATACTCACTAATTATGCTTTGGTTTTGTGTTGATCACAGGTTGGTTGAATCTCACGTTGGGTACTCTCGTCATGATGAGTTAGTATATGGGTTCTTATCACATGCTTTGGTTGTACTTGTGATATGTGGACACAACTTTCTGGCCCAACTCGGCATTATTCTCAGCATTAGCGGGAATTTAATGGTTCAAATTCTAGGGTTGTCACATCTTTCGAACAGTTATGGCTATTCATTATCGACAAAAACCTAATCATGGTTGCATCATCACAGACTTGTCGTTCTCAAATCACGAACATACTTTTTACTGGTATCTCTCACCTTGTTGCTAATTCCTTTACGATGTCTGTCTCTGATTCCTTCTCTCGTTAGTCTTATCAATCATTAGAAAATCTGTTGTTGCCCGACGACACAACATCTCCGGCTTGTGATGATGATTTATGATCCCTGCCTCTAGTACTCTACAGTGAACCGTTATCAACACCACTTCCTTGCTCATCACCCACTCAACCGGTGTCTCCAATGCTTGATTTTCACACACTTGCTGAGTCGGTCCCAGACACAACTGAGATCCCGAGATCTGCTTCTTCACATGTGCATGCACCTACTCATCAAATCCCTGCATCTCATCCCAAGCAATGCAATTCAATTTCTGGCCTTCCCTCTAGGCGTAAAAGCACTCGTACTCGTGCATATCCTTCTTCGTTTCAACTGGTGGTGGATCTTACTCGCTTTTTCTCTGCATAGGCCTAAGACATGTATGATATCTTTACCTCCAATACGCTACTTGAAGAATGAATGATCGAGTTGACTGATGCGGAATTCCGCATGTTATTGAACCACTTCTTTGTAATCTTGGGTATTTGAGTACCATCATTAGACTCCCTGGTTATGTTCGCAATATGGTATTTGAATTATGGGCACATCTTCCTGCTGACAAGACCACCTCTCTGGCTGTTCCAGTACGGGTTCGCGGACATACGTATGTTCTCTCAGCAACCAAGATCAATCAAGCATTTGGTCTCCCTGATATCGATGATTGTGCAAGCGAAGCTGCCAGCCTAGCTGTCTTGGACGACGATCTGGCTGGGTTTCTGTCTGATGGTCGAATGCGCTTGTGGGATGATTTGTGTATCAGTCATTTTGCCCCTGAAAAGGCTGCGCTTTACAAAATCTATTGCCATAACTGGTTACCTACCAAGAATGCCACATACATGAGTCATACTCGAGCCAGGCTGCTTTATCGCTTGTATTAGCGTTTGCCCATTAATTTTGGTAGTCTGGCCTTCACTCTACTATTGCATTGTGGCTATGAACCGGCGATCAAATTCTATTTTCCCTTTCCTTTACTCATGTACCGCATTCTTCAGTGTCAACATCTTGTTACTCTCAATCATGGGGAAGACTTGGTCAATGTCCCTATCTACAAAATGGATCCTCGCCTTGGGACACCGCCGGCCTCTAGAAATCATATGTGTCAAGCTATTGAGTCCGTTGTTCGGCTTTTGCAACAAACGCTGGCAGGTAAGTTTTTCTCCCTTAATTTTTTTTATCTCCTTTGGTGTTTTTGATTCAGTTGTGCTACCAAGCCGGGAGAGAACAAGAGGAAGCCGATCAAGTACCACAGGAAGTTGATGATGCAGCAGTCTGAACCTAGTATTTAGTTTAGTTAGTGTTTGGTGTTTGGTCTATTCTGATTTTGTTTTGTGACAAACACTTATGGTTTTGTTCATCTGCTTTGGTTGTAATGTTTTGAACATGGTTGTCTATTTATCATACTGTTTTTATAACTAGTTATGACCATTTGTGTCAATACTGTTTTGCTTGGATATGTTGGTGCTCTGTCTGTGGATCTTGTACAACTATTCAAAGGAATTTCTTGGTTGTCAAACTGAACCAAAAAGGGAGAGACTGAAAGGGAAAAGAAAGTCAGGAGCAAATGATGCAAAAGACAACGTCGTACGCAAAGGAAGCTGGAGTGTTGGCGCTGGATTTTCAAATATGGAAAGCTGTGAAGTTACTAGGAAATGGAAGTTTCGACATAAGGAAAAAGGAAATATTGAAAGTTATGGAAATGGTGTGCTAGGGTTATGATTCTATTTAAGGAGCTTAAAAGTGAAAAAAAATTACACTCTTGAGCCGCGAGAATTTTTAGGGTTAAGGGGAGAGTTTGTGAGCTATTCAAGAGATTGTTAGATCTTGTGAGAAAGAACAAAGGGGTTGTGTTAGTTTTTAAACTTGATAAGTGTATAATGTGTAAAAGCTTATTGTACAAGTTAAATAAATAAAGATTTGTGTTTGTTTGAAAATCACTCGAATCCTAAGTTGTGTGGGTATCGTGTTCTTCTGAATCTGAACTTTCAGTAGAGCGGAAAACAAAGTTGAATTGAAAAAGATTCCACTATAAAATAAAGTTTTATTCTATAATACTAAAGTTTACTATATAATAGAATTGTGTTAAAGATACTTTTAGTAAAATGAAAAATAGAATAATGGATGTAGGATATGGGCTCAACCCTCTAGGCCCATCAAGACAAGCCCACAAGCAAAAGGAAGAAGTAGAAGCCCACCTCGTCGGCGCGTCGATACGCGCCGATTAGCCGTCCCAACAGTGTATCTATAGTCCCCTAGGTGCGGTGTACAATGTCCTATCAGCTGTGTCGCCGTATGAACAGGAGACCTAGATAGCTATCCGCAATGATGACGAGCCGGGTATAAATAGAA
>OVBE01000379.1:0-42500 GCA_900406425.1 Iberis pinnata
AATCATTGTCTTGGATCTTGGGCCTTGATTCAGGTGGTATCCAGAATTGATTTGGTCAGGTCGGAGCGTGTTTTCCTTTGAGTTGGTGAGTGCACGATTGATCATGGGCTGAAGATGCTTGCTTGGGATCGATCCAGCTGAGATGCATCCAAAGTGCGTCTGAGGTTGGGATCGATCCTGACATTGAGTGCCTGAGATAGATCCAGCTGAGATGCGTCCAAAGTACGTCTGAGGTTGGGATCGATCCCGACATTGAGTGCCTGAGATAGATCCAGTTGAGATGCGTCCAAAGTGTGTCTGAGGTTGGGATCGATCCCGGCATTAAGTGCTCGAGATCGATCCAGACCTTGGTGGGATCTATCTCATCTGTTTCCTTCTTAGTCCTGCTTCACCTTCGTGCACATCCTTAGCTTTAATTGAGACTTCACCAGAAACGTTGAAAGAGTGAGGGGGGATCGATCTAAAGTGGTTGCGGGATCGATCTGAAGTGGCTGCAGGCTCGATCTGGTAAGTGTTGGGATCGATCCCGAAGGTGCTGAGTGGGATCAACCTTGTTTTGTCGTTGAAGTGCCTGAGATTGATCCTGCATAGTATTGGGATCGATCCTGCAAGTGCTCTGAGGTAAGTTTAGTCCATTCCATGCTGAGTGCTGAGTGCTGAGTGCTGAGTGCTGCTCCATTCAATGTTAAGTGCTGCTTTTCTGAAATTTCTCAAATCCTTCCCAAAAACTCCTGAAAGTCCTGACAAAACTCCAAAATGTGTGCATATGCAAATTCTAATGCAAAAGTCTTAAAAATCCTAAACTTAATGGAATTGACCATAAATGTGATGTATGCACGCTTTTAGACTTCAGAATCGATGTTAATTGATAAGTAAAATCCATGAAAATTCGGAGTCATTAATAGTGAACCTAGTTACTTCAAAAGTAACTTGTTGAATCCAAAAGTCCTTTGTTTTTAATCGGTTAATTCACTTTCTTAGAGGTTTATCCTCTGGTTTTCTTTAAAATCATTCTCTCTAAGTTAAGCCGAGACATGATTTGGTCAAGTTACTCTTCGACCTAACTTGTCTCGAGCTAGTTGTATAAAAGTTGAACTATGACCAAGTTACTCTTCGATCTTAGTATCAACAAAATCAAACCCTTGTCCAAGTTTCTCTTCGGCCAAGTGGAATAAAGAGTCAAGTCTCTACAAAGTTATCTCGGCCAAAATGTTTTTTCTAAAAGGATTTCATGGTCATTTTAAAAAGTTCTTCCAAAATTCAGTGAACCAAGGTTGATAAAGGACTCACTCCTTTGGACCTTGATGAATAAAACTTAAAAATGATTTCAAGATGATCATATGACCGTTTCAAAATGTGTTTCAAAATTTTAAAGTGTGAGAACCAAAAATAATAAAGGATTAATTCCTTTGGTCTTTGATGGATCCAAACACTTAGGAAAATATTTCAAACCCATAATGTGAGAACCAAAGATAATAAAGAGTTAATCTCTTTGGTCTTCGATGAATCCAAACACTTGGAATTTTCAAATCCATGTGTGAGAACCAAAGATAAGAAAGGGTTAATCCCTTTGGTCTTTGATGGATCCAAACACTTGGATTTAAATGATCTTTCAAAAGGAAATGATCCAAAAGTCTTACAGGTGTGAACCTTGGTTTGAAACAACTCATAGAAGTTTCAACTTTCAAATCTTGATGGATCCATAAAACCTTTTGTGTGGAGGGAAGTGAACCTTGGATAATATCCATGATGAAAGTTTAAGTTGAAAGTGATTAATGATAAGTCATGATGATCAACATATTCTCTTGAAAAACCTTGAAAAAGGTCTACAAATGTTTGTTTATATCTTGTAGGAAAATTCTAAAGTGAGGGAACCCACATTAACCCCTCCAAAATGGCGAAAGGTTGTTCCCCTCAAAGTGGCTAATGGCCAAATTCTAACCCTATTCTCCTTTATGCTAAGCTTTGTATTTATTCATGATCTAGAATCTTGTATGCCTTGAAATGATTAAATGATTAGCTAGCTATTGGAATTTATCTTTAATAATTATGGTTATGCATGCAAGTTGGTTAAGGCTTAAGTCTAGATTGATGTTCTAGTTGCTCTATATTTTAGCTTGCATGAATGTTAAATTTGTTAAAATAAACTCTGTTCTCATGTCCACATGCTAGTTTTTCTTGATATTGTTAGCTTTGCTACTGCTTGGGTCTCTTGTGGGCATGATCATAAGGCAATAAAGTTCTTAAATGAATGTTGTTGTATGAATTAAGTTGTTTAAAATCTTTACATAGGCTTAGCTGCATTTCTTGTATGGCTCAATGGATCTTAAGCTCTAATGCATAATGCGTTCCAGATTGGTCTTAAATATTTCATGACTTGTTAAAATGATAGCTGCAAATATTTATTCTAAGGTCCTAGGTTGAAATGTATTAGGATGCCTAATTATATAGCTTAAGTATCTCCTTATTTGCAATTGTTCTAAAAGGTCTTGATTATGTGATACGTAATGGTTCTTAGTATTGACATTTGAGTTGTTGTTCTTGTTCTTGATGTGTAGATAAGAACTCCCCACCTTAACCATGAAGGGGGGGGAGAAAGAAAGCAACATTCATGATCAAGGTATCTCGGATAATCTTTCAAATAAGGCTCAAAAATCAAAGTTCAAACAAAGAAGACTCATGAAGTCAAAAAAAAAGTTCGAGAAACAAAGAAGAAGAAGAAGAATCGATCATAGAGATGAATCTAGGAGGATTCGGATTCAAGATCAAGAAAGGCTAAAGACAAAGGCTCATGAAGTCTCAAGTGAAAACAAAATATAGGTCTCCCCACATTCTCAGCCTATCATGTTCAAAAGCCAAAACCCATCAAGATGGTGCATTGATCACCAAGAATAAGGTTCATAAGAAACCTAAAGAGAGTGATGTGTGAAGCATCATTAAAAGATCTCATAGAAGATCCAAAAGAAAGTGATGTGTGGAGTATCATTAAAAGATCTCATAGAAAATGTAAAATAAAATGATATGTGGAGCATCATCAAGAGACCTCAAAGAAGGTCCAAATTTTTGCAAGAAGGATAGAATCCCATAGAGTTGAATCAACCAAATGTTCAAGAAGGACAATGTGGTTAGAGCCTCATGAGGATGAATCATCCAATTGCACAAAAGAAGAATTCAAGTCAAGAACTTAAAAGACCTTAATGAAGCTGATTATCCAAGGTAAAGAGCCTCAGAAGGAGACTTAGAAGTTTGGGAGTGATATCACTCGATTTGAATGTTTTATAGTGGGTATTTATACTTGCTATTTGGCATTATCCTAGTGTTTTCCATGTATTTTTGGAATATTTTCGGGTTTTTAGGTGTTTGGGACGTTCTGGAGCGAAAAGATGGATTTGTGCACAAAATGATGCAAATTGGCATATAGAGATGCAAAATCCGACAGAAATGTCAAAAGTTTACCAATGCTTGAAGATGTTCCCATTTATGGATTGAGCTTAAATTTGGTCACGGGATAGCCACGTGAGTTAGATTTCATATGTAATTAGTTTGAGGTTAATCAATTGTAGCAATCAAAAGTTATGGCGATTTTACTGAATATTGGTCAAGCTGTCTAACAGAAGAAGCTTGTGCAGAAAGTGTGACGATAAATCGATCGATCCGGAAAGGGATCGATCGATCCAAACCTCCTAGAAACTTACGTAAAGATAAATCGAGCTATCCCTAAAGAGATCGATCGACCCCTGCACCCGAGAATCACTAAAAATCATCCAAAATTACAATTTTTCCCTCAAGACTCATCAAGACTTTTCCTTATTGGTTTTATCTTATTTTTCCTTGTTTTTAGCACTATAAAAGCTTTGGACTAGGGTTTATTTTAGAATGAATCAATAAATTATTTTATTTCCAAAGCTTATACAGAGAGACGGATTCCAACCTTTTGGAGAAGAATTCTGAACTCTTTTCTTTTTAATATATTGATCTGGTTTTTGAATATGTGTTCTTCTTTGATTATGCTTTGTTTTAAGTTAGCTATGTTTGAGTAGTTCGCTTGTTAGGTTTTAGGGTATCCCACGAAAACCAGGTTAATTGTTAGGGTTTTATAGAATGAATTGAAATTGTTAGGTTCTCAGTCTAGATTTGTTACCAATGCATGAATCAAACTGGCCATTTAGTTCATTGATATTAGATCGATAAACACAAAGCAATTTGGTTTACAGATCTGACCTAGTCTAGATGAGTAAGTGTCTTTGCTTGCGGGAATATTTTCTTAGGGGCTTATAAACATATCGAATCTGAATTTACAAGCATGTTTGAATTATCTAAATACGGCAGGAGTTTGTCTTTAGTAATTCTAACATAGGGATCTAATACTTCCAGAGGAGATTAGTCTAGTTTTTATCTTTTGAGTTGGGAACTATTTTCAAAGAAAATCTTGCATGTTAACCTTGAATTTTAACATGAATACCTGTGGAATTCCCTATTGCCTAGTGTTTTTTCGTTATTTTCTTTATAATCGTTTTTATTTTATCGTTATTTACATTTCTTAAATCATAATCACTTTTTAATCTATTCCTAGCTTGATTCGATTTTAAACTGAGAGTCGTACATTCTTGGTCTCTGTGGATTCGATCCCTAGTATACTACTGCGTTTGCTGTGCACTTGCACTGAATATATTTGGGTTAAAACCTGAGTGTATCAAGTTTTTGGCACCGTTGCCGGGGACCAATTGTGCCTCTTAAGTTTTCTTTAGATTTTAGTCTAGGAATTTTTGTTTTTACAGTACTCAAGCTTTCTTTCTTCTTGATTTCTTTTTTACAGGTGCATGACCAGAAGATCTGAAAAATCCAAGAACTTGCAACCTCAGTAACACATAAATCTCGAAGTTAGAATGCTCAAACTCAATGGCTGACAATTGTCCAGCCCATAATCACCCTCTGGTAGGTGACTTCTACAATCCCCTTGCATTCCTTGCCAACAGGAATGCCATTCGCCCTAACCCACCTCTTAGGCAAGAATTCACCATACCTCACCAACTCTTCACTAAGGTTAGGCAGAACCAATTTCATAGGATAGCTTCTGAACATCCCATGGATCATGTCGACAGCTTTGAGGATATCTACAACACTGTTCGACTCAATGGAGTTTTGAATGACTACTTATAATGCACCTTGTTTACTCATTCTCTAGCTGATAAGGCACTCAGATGGTTAAAGTCTCTTCTAGCAAACTCTATTCAAATTTGGGATGAATGTAAATCCAAGTTTCTCAGCCACTTCTACACCACTAACATGACCAATTCTCTGTGAAATATGATCTCTCGGTTTCAGCAAATCCTGTAGAAACCTTATATGGATCATGGGAAAGATTCAAGGAGTACCTTCGTGGTTTCCTCACCATGGGTTCTCTGAGCTGAATTTGCTCAACATCTTTTACAGTGGTGTAGACCATCAATATCGACTCTCTTTGGATGATGCTAGCAATGGTAATTTCATGACCAAATCTGTTGGGGATGCCTATCAACTTATACATAATCTAGCTGCAAGCAACATATACCATTGCCCAGATTATGATAGAAGGATGAAGGTAACTACTTTTGACAACTCTGAAATCTCAGAACTGAAAGGAAAAGTTTCATATTTGAAAGGAAAATTTTTAGAAATGAAAGGACTGCTCACTCAACTTCTCAAGAATCAAAACCAGAAACATGTCAGCTTTGCTAAAAGTGCAGAAGCAACTTGTTTTGCTTTCCAAGACCATATGTACCCACCCCAACACCAGAACTTTTTGCAGAATTTCAACTCAGGCGGCTTTCAACAAGAGAACAAGATGGAAGCCATGCTCCAAAAGATACTTGAAGGTCAGCAACAAACTGAAAGGAACCTAAATGTTAAGATGGATAGTATGTATAATGATTTGAACAAAAAATTTGAAGCATTGTCTACTCATGTCAAGCATTTGGATACTCAAGTTGCTCAGACTTCAGAAGTTGTAAAGAGACAAGTTGGTGCCCTCCCTGGGAAGTTTGAAGATAATCCAATTGGCTACTGTAAGTCAATAACCTCGGGTTTAGTTGCAAGAGATGATGAATCTGCAGAAAATACAGATTTGAAAAAGTCGAGAAAAGATACAGAGGAAAAGATCGATCGATCCCTCAAGGGATCGAGCGATCCTATGTTACAGAAAAATCAAGACTTTTCAGATCGATCGATCCTTACACTTGGATGGATCGATCCAGCTGAAACAGGGAAGCCAGTAAAATTCGATCGATTGATCCTAGTTGGATTGATAGATCCGTCGGACAGTAATTAGAAAACTCTTGAGATCGATCTATCCCTTCAAGGATCGATCGATCCCCCTACCCAGAATGCAACATTTTCTGTTTGAGTTTATAAACCGAAGATTCCTTACCCGGTTGAGCCTAAAAAGTCCAGAACTAACCTTGAATATAATGAGATTATAGGTAAGCCATCAAATCCACTAAGAAGACTCCAAAAGATGCAAATCTGGAGAATTTGTAGTTCCTTGTTTGATTAATGATGTGGAATTCAAGGACTCGCTCTGCGATACATGTGATAATGTGAGTGTCATGTCAAAAGTTGTTGCAGAGAAATTGAGAATCTCATGTATTGAATCATCTAAGACGCCCTTTTAACTCGTTGATGATTCCACTATAACTTCTAATGAAATCATATCTGATCTGCTAATACAAGTTGGAGGACGTATAGTTCCTGTTGCTTTCCATATCTTGGAGATGAATGGGGACTCAGATATGGCACTAGTTCTAGGTAGGCCTTTCCTAGCATCTTTAGGAGTTGTGGTTTATATGCCTAATCAGCGTATTTCCCTTACCAAAGTGAAGAAAAGGTTTTTCTACCCAGCAGTGCCTCTAAAAGGAGCATCTAAAATAATCACAATGGTTAAGGAAGGAAAGGTGGAGCATGAATCTCATATCAAATCTAATCTTAGAGGTGAGATTACTGAAACCTTGCACAAAGAAGCTCAAATCTCAACAAAGAGTGCAATCTCAAAAGTCAAAACCAAAGAGAATGTGAACTTAAAAAAGATCAACAAGAATCCTCAAGTGACTTTGATTCCTCAAGCACTAGTTAGGGATGAAATTGAGTATAAGGTGAAGAGAAAAGGTACTTCAAAACTTTTCTCAAAGGTCAAAGCTTTCTTTAACTTAGAGCTTAAAGACAAGGGAATTGATGTGGTGAAGGATGTGATGAGTAAAGTTCTGAAGCTGAAGATTTCAGATTATAGTGATTGTTGTGGGGAATCTCTTGATGCTGATCTAGCTCCGGCTTAGGAGGTAAGTTCGTCAAGCTATTGACGTTAAATAGTGTTGAGTGGAAGGCAACCCACTCTTTTGGTGTTTTAGTTTAGTTGTTTTTATCTTTGGATTAGTCTAGGTCTTAGATTACTAATTTGTTGATTTTTAGTTGTGAGTTCAAAGTGTTTCAGGTGAGTTCTGAATGAAGAAAAGCTGGTCGGATGTAGAGATTGATCGATTTTTCTATTGATCGATCCATCCATCCATTTTCAGAACTACGGAGAATCAGATCGATTCATCTGTCTATGGATCGATCGATCCGTCGTTCATTCAGAAGCTAGTTGATCTCCTTCTCAGGTAAATACCGAAACTCTCTTTGAACTCATGGTTTTTGTTATTTTTCTTTATTATGGTCTTATTCCTTCTCTTGATTTTATTTTCACACCAGAACGGTGTGATTTAAGTCTGGGGGGTTTATAGCTACTAACCGTGTTTTGTGTCTTTTTGATGTTTCATCATTTTTGTGAAAATTTTTAAAATTTTTGTTTTTGATTTAGTCGTTTCTAGTCGAGTCGAAGGAACAATGACCATAATTTGTGATGATAACCAGCCTAATGTGAGTATAGTATTGATCTTTTTAGATTACTGGCCTAGATTTAACTGCTATGTTTAGGATTGGAACCTCATTGTTGACTATTTTGCTTTTGGAAGTCTGAGTCTTTTGGATTGTTGATGATTTGATGATAGCTCTACCATGATAGGACTAAATTTGAGCTTAATTTATCTTGCTTATGGTGGTAAGATACTTTTAAAGCTAAGTGTCTTGCTCTTCAGTGTTCTGTAAAGCCGACAAGTTCTTTCAGTATAATCTGGATCCTTTCTCTCTCTCCCTTCATAAAATAAAAAACGGTTCAGAAAAAGGGTGAAAAGCGTGACCTAGAAGTCTGTAGTCAACCCCAGCGAATTGTCGGTTGCTTTAAAACAATGAAAAGAAAGAAAAGTGCAGAAATGCGAAAAAGAAAAGAAAAAGAAAAGCAGTAAGAACAGAAAAAAGAGAAAGATGAAGTGAGAAAGGGGGGGGGAAAGGGTCAGGACCAGAATTCAATTGATGCTCTGTTTGGTATGGGCATTTTGATAGAAGAGGTACTTGTGCGCATTGATCGATACCCCATAAGTGAGAATGCATTTATCTTAACTGAATTGAACTTAATGAGCTTGTTGAGATGACTTGATGGTTTGACTGATATTGGATTTAGAGTAGGAAACATGCTTTTAGTTATGTGGTGGTAAACAGTTCATTCATAGTGGTTGTTTAGGATCAATATCTTTTGAGTTTTGATATTTATGGTTGAGGTTGCTGAGACACTGAGAGTTCTTGTGTGGTCCTTTTTAAACCTCTTTTCTGGATTTGGTTTTTGCTTTACTTGAGGACAAGTAAAGATCTAAGTCTGGGGGAGTTGATATCACTCGATTTTAATGCTTTATAGTGGGTATTTATACTTGCTATTTGGCATTATCCGAGTGTTTCCATGTAGTTTTGGCATATTTTCAGGTTTTTAGGTGTTTGAGACGTTCTAGAGCAAAAAGATGGATTTGTGCACAAAATGGATGCAAATTGGCATATGCAGATGCAGAATCTGGAAAAAAGGTAAAAAGTTTACCAATTCTTGAAAATGTTCCCGTGGATGGATTGAGCTAAAAAATTTACACAAGATAGCCATGTGAGTTAGCTTTCATATGGAAGTGGTTTGAGATCAATCCATTGGGGCAATCAAAAGTTATGACGATTTTACTGAAGACTAGTCAAGCTGTCTTGCAGAAGAAGCATGTGCAGAAAGTGTCACGACCAGATCGATCGATCGATCCAAACCTCCTGGAAACTTACGTAAAAAGAAATTGATCGATCCCTAATGAGATCGATCGATCCCTGCACCCGAGAATCACTAAAAATCATCAAAATTTACATTTGGCATATTTTAAGGTTTTTAGGTGTTTGGGACGTTCTGAAGCAAAAAGATGGATTTGTGCACAAAATGGATGCAAATATGCATATGCATAATCCGGCAGAAAGGTCAAAAGTTTACCAATTCTTGAAAATGTTCCCGTGGATGGATTGAGCTGAAATTTTACACAAGGTATCCAGGTGAGTTAGCTTTCATATGGAAGTGGTTTGAGGTCAATCCATTAGGGCAATCAAAAGTTATGGCGATTTTACTGAAGACTAGTCAAGCTGTCTCGCAGAAGAAGCATGTGCAAAAATGTGACAACAGATGGATTGATCCAAACCTCCTGAAAACTTACGTAAAAAGAAATTGATTGATCCCTAAAGAGATTGATCGATTCCTGCACCCGAGAATCACTAAAAATCATCCAAAATTACATTTTTTCCCTCAAGACTCATCGAGACTTTTCCTTGTTGGTTTTATCTTATTTTTCCTTGTTTTTAGCACTATAGAAGCCTTAGGCTAGGGTTTATTTTAGAATGAATCAATCACTTATTTTATTTCCAAAGCTTTTACACAGAGACGGATTCCAAACTTTTGAAGAAGAATTTTGAACTTTTTTCTTTTAAATATATTGATTTGGTTTTTGAATATGTGTTCTTCTTAGATTATTCTTTGTGTTAACTTATCTATGGCTGAGTAGTTCGCTTGTTAGGTTTTAGGGGTTTACTAGGGAAATCAGATTAATTGTTAGGGTTTGATAGAATGGATTGAAATTGTTAGGTTCTCGGTCTAGATTTGTTACCAATGCATGAATCAAACTGGCCATTTAGTTCACTGATATTAGATCGATAAACACAAAGAGATTTGGTTTAGAGATCTGACATAGTCTAGATGAGTAAGTGCCTTTGCTTGCGGGATTTTTGTCTTAGGGGCTTATGAACATATCGAATCTGAATTGAAAAGCATGTTTGAATTATCTAAATACGGCGGAAGTTTTTCTTTAATAATTTGAACATATGGATCTAATAATTCGGGAGAAGATTAGTCTAGCTTTTGTCTTTTGAGTTGGGAACTATTTTCAAAGAAAATCATGCATGTTAACCTTGACTTTTAACCTGAATACGTGTGGAATTCCCTATTTCCTAGTGTTTTTGTTATTTGCTTTAAAATCTTTTTTATTTTATCGTTATTTACATTTCTTAAATCACAATCACTTTTCAATATGTTCCTAGCTTGATTCGATTTTAAACTGATAGTCGTACATTCTTGGTCTCTGTGGATTCGATCCCTAGTGTACTACTGTGTTTGCTGTGCACTTACAGTGAATATATTTGAATTAAAACCTGAGTGTATCAGGGAGTCCAAGAGGCTGCCATTTGGAAGGATCAAGCAATGCATTGTATGCGAAGATCCCCTTTTATGAGATGGACAGAATGTATATATGTGCACTCCAAAGCACTTTCTGATCAAACCAGGAGGGTGATGGACACAAATGAAGGTGTTCTGGACCCTGTACTCAAGAAGGAACAATCTTCAAGTGGCTTCACCTGAATCAAAGATCATAAGAAGGCGATACAAGCATTTTAAATTAAAGAAGCCAGAAGAAAATTGTCTCGGATATAGGTCCAATATTTTGAAGATTCCATCCAAACCAGTAGGAGAAAATTTATGAACTTAATTGCTCCGAAAACTAGACTCAACAAGGAGTCTACAGAAGGTAGAATCGACTCTACAGATCTTATGGTCAAGAAGTTATAATCTGTTTACGACAAATATTCTAAGAAGGCAGAATCTGGCAGTTTTGAAGATTGGGGTAAAAACCCCAAGAAAGATGTGCTCTAAATGAAGAAGGTGATTCCAATTAGAAGATTATAATAGTAGACTCAATAATGAAGCTAAGGGAGAGAGCCAAGTTTGAATACAAAAAAGACTTGGTCAAATTTGAAGAATCCTCTTACCTTGAGGATCTATACTCTTTTTCCCTTAGTGAGGTTTTATCCCATGAAGTTTTCCTCACTAAGGTTTTTAATGAGGTAGATCTTCTTGGTTCCAAGCTTAACTAATTCATATTGTGTTAAGCTTGAGAGAGAGTATTGAGATGAAGATCTCATCATGATCCATTGTGATCAAAACCAAGGCTGAACCGTTACTTGGTCATAAGCCAACATGTTGCGAGTATGGGGTTATGAATAAAAAAGGAAGACTAGAAGAAGATAACATTGAGATAAAGAGAAGGAGATCATACAACCAAAATAAATTATGCACCCAGACTGCTCGTACAGATGGATGTTGAATAATGTACAAAGTGTTGTACATGAAGGGTCTTGTACAACTGATTATTTATCATCCAAGAAGGGAATTAAAGCTTCTAGAAGTCAATATGACCGTTGGGATTTAAAGGGATAAAGAGAAGACCTTTAGTCAACCTATGAAAGTGTGAAGCTTCTTGTGTAAGCTTCTTTAAAGCTTTCTCCCTCCTCCTTTATTCAAATAAGTTGTTTAGGTTCAATGCATCTATGCTTTATTGTTTTGTCTATAGAGATAAGATGTAATCTTCTTGTGAATCTAAAGGAGATTTAATCTCTCTTCTTCAATATACTAAACTCATTCTCTCCATATTCTCTCAATCTCTATAAGAAAATCTCTCTATACTCCATACTTAAATTTGTCCTCTCTAAATCTCTTACTCATTCTTACACTCTCATTCCGGTCACTTAAAATCTCAAGATACTCTCTATTCTCGTCTTTGTTTTTCAATTGTTTTATGAACTAAATACTCAAATTCTAATACCGCTATTTTAGATCTCAACCGAACCAAACCAACGTAGAACCAAACCAAATCGATTTTTAATGATTCTTATATGGTCCTATATTAAAGGAACCAGAACCGATAGATTCGATATAACTAATCCAAATCAAAGCGCATCAAATACATGAACGTCCACCTTTACAAAAATCTATTCCAAAAAAATAATGGTTATAAATATAAAATAATATTAAACATCATTCGAAATAAACAATTTAAGAAACACGAAAAATTATAAAAGATAAAGTTCGAAACGTCAAATCAATCTGTCAACGTTTGTCGGTACTTTAACGGATTTGTATGGACCTGCATTACTATTGGGAGCCTGGGTTGGGTCCACCATTCTAATTTAGTGGAGTATCTATTTACTTGTAAAGTGTAACACTACTTGATCGTATGTAGACATTATTATTGTAAAGTGGAGAGTCTAGCTGTCGACCAATATATTAATCACAAGATTGAACAAACATCCACCAGAAGAATCAGTCCAAAGTAGTGATAAGAAATGAGTGGAAGGCAGAGAAGTGACGAAAAAACTTGTGAAAATCAAAGCAGTGATGATAGTGATGAACAAAGTACTTGTGAAAACCAACGAAGTGATAAAGAAATTGGTGAAAGCAATGATGGAGAAGGGAAGAGATGTGTTGTTTCGGATCTAGCTCTCCCTCACTACCTCTCCCGTCGAGCCGCTTATAAGACTAAGCACAAATGCTTCTCGTGTGGAAAAAGAAGCATTAATGCTTGGGATCAACGTGACTCGAATTACTTCCATTACTATTGCACCATCTGCCAAGTGGAGTTCCACAAAGACTGCCATGACTATCCAAGTAAGATGTTTCATCCTTTTCACCCTCAACACCCTCTCACTTTCATCTTTCTACACAAAGAAACCAATACGTTAGTTGAAACCAACTCCGATGAATACAATTACTTTCGTTCCACTGGCATCTATGTACGATCACTTCATCAAACTTCTCAGACGATGTTAAATTGGAGTGTTATATTTGACAAATGCACTTGGTGTGGCAATAATCTGGGTGATTGGTTCTACCGTTGTGTGATATGTAACTTTTCTTTGGATCGTGTATGTGCCCAACTGCGTCCACCTCTCACAATCCAAAATCCAAAAAACCATCACCATCCACTCTCTTTGTTCCCTCGCCCACTTTCATTTCCTTGTAATGTTTGTGGGTTGACTAACATACTGTTGAAGGTAGGTTATTCATGTTACCAATGCAATTACGTGGCTCATCAACATTGTATTGATTTACCCCGAGTCATAAAGATCACCCGTCACCCTCATCGACTCTCTTACACGCCTTACGGTCCAACCAAAGTTTCATCATGTCGGATTTGCTACAAGATTGTTGACATCAAATATGGACAATATGTTTGCGATAATGAGGGTTGCTCTTATATAGCCCATTCGAAATGCGCAACGCACTGGAAAGTATGGGACAAGAAAGAACTTGAATGGGAACCCGAAAAACCAAAAGATGCTATTGAACCACCATATGAGAAAGTAGGTGATGGTCTGATTAAACATTTTTGTCATCACCATCATTACTTAAAGCTCGAGAAATACACCAGTACAAGAGACTCAAGAAAGCAGTGTCAGGCATGTATGCGTTCTATCACCTCTCATAAATTATTCTACAATTGTATTGAATGCGATTATTTCATCCACGAGTTATGTGCCAATCTTCCAAGAAAAATGGATCATTTGTTGCACATCCACTCACTTTTTTTGGATGGTCGTGACGACAATGATGTATGGTGCAACGTTTGTTGGCGAAGATCAAGTGGATGGAAGTACAAATGCATAGAAGACGAGTGTTCTGGCATACGGTTTATGCTAGATGTTAATTGCATTTTACTACTTGAATGTTTCACCCATGAAAGTCATGCAAAACATCCTTTGTTCATCTCCACTATCGATGAAGATTATTTTGGAGGAAAGCAATGCCAAGGTTGCAAGGAGATAATTATTGGGAATCGTCTAAATTGCACTATATGCGAATTTGTTCTATGTTACAAATGTGCCACAATTCCAACTACGTTTTACTACAAGTATGATGAGCGCCCTATGTCTCTTTGTTATGGAGAAAGCGAAGTAGATGACAAGTACTGGTGTGAACTATGTGAGAAAAGTTTAAATCCAACAGAATGGTTCTACACAAACAAGGAACTTTGCACCACAATTCACCTTAAATGTTTATTTGGAGATTCTGCTTATATGAAGTCTGGTCTTACAATTCATTACCAAGATAAAAAGGTGGTGGTGGTTGGCAATGGTAGTAGCTCTCGTCCCATATGTTACGAATGCCACCAACGTTGTGCGCAACCCGTTTACTTTAAAGTGTACGAAGGAGATGAGACGAAAGGTGTTTTTTGTTCAATTCATTGCTCGCCCTATACTTGGTGGTTTTCTGTACAAGTGTAATATTTGTCGTTTTTTTCCAAATGTTTGTTTGTCTTTTCGGTTTGTTTTGTATTCAAATCAGACATCTTGAAGAAACATTCATTTTGAATTCACTACAAGAAATTATGCATATTTCCGACCTCTTTAGTAGTGGGAAATGGTGGTTGAGAAATTTTCGAGGATATTCCGATTAATTTTCGACTAATCTGACAATTAGTCAGAAATTGATCGGAAATTTTTGATAATTAGTCAGTATTTAGTAAAAAAATTTCCGACTAATCCAAAAGTTGGTTGGAATTTGGTCAACTTTTTTACTATTTCTTTTATTTGTCGTCGTTTAAAAAATCCGACCAATTCCAACCAATTCTTGGGTCAATCAGAAATTTTCGAGGATATTCTGATCAATTTTCGACTAATCTGACAATTAGTCAAAAATTGATCGGAATTTTCGATAATTAGTCAGTATTTAGTTAGAAATTTTCCGACTAATCAGAGAATTGGTTGGAATTTGGTCGATTTTTTATTATTTCTTTTATTTTTCATCGTTTAAAAAATTTCCGACCAAATTCCAACCAATTCTTGGGTCACTCAGAAATTTGTCACAAAATTTACTAAATTTTACGACCAAATTCCTATCAAACAGGAAATTTGGTCAAAAATTAGTCGGAAAATGTAATACAAGTTCCTACTAATTTTCTACCAATTTTCTTGTTTGGTCGGAGTAGTTTTTCTATATAATGTCGAACTTCACTTTTACATTACACCACAAAACTCTCCAAAATTTCTCTAAATCCTTTTAAATCATTTTTTAGGTTTCAAATAATAATATATAGGTTTATGTTATTAGATTATGTAGGTTTATATAATTAGAATATATATATATATATATATATATATTATGAAATTAGATTATAGGTCATGGAATTACACTGTAAAAATTTATAATTAAATTATGTAACTAGATCATTTACATATGTTTTGGAGTTTTGATTTAAAATTATATTTATTTTATAAAGATTATTCTGTTTTTTTATAAAAAGAATTTTAAATTAGTCGGAAATTGTTTGGAAATCTTTTTCCACTAATTTCCAACTACTTTTTTCCGACAATTTTCGATGACTAAATATCCTACCTAAACTTTTTACTACCAAAAAATTCCAACTATCAGTGGGTTCAATAACAAATTTAACAAAAACACTAGAACCACGCATTGTTAATTCTGAATAGATTTGGCTAATGTTTGCCATCCAGAGAGTGCATGATTTGTGTTGTCGTGGTACAACAAAGAGAAAAGGTTCCGCCTATTATTGATTATGAAGTTACCCAAAGATAAAGTGAATTAAGAAGAGAAGGCAATATGCAAAGATCCATGAAGTTTCTCTCAAGCTGACACATCCCTATAGACAACTCTCGAAATTGAACTACTAAAACCGTTATCTTCTCACACAAGAAAGTGGTTGCTTAAATCAAAGAAACCAAAATAAAGAACAGAGAGAAACAGAGGATAGTAATTCTGGCTATTCGTATGAAAAGATGAATTTATTAAGGATATATTATCACAGTCTGATCCAATCCGCTGTCCAATCGGAACTAGTCTTGCGCAAACCAACCCGATTTCAAAGCATCATTGCTTGGAACAGTTTCTAGCCCGACGTTGTGAGGAGATAGCAACCCTAGAAAACAAAGTCATGAAGATGAAAGAATTAAGTTTGTGTAAAATAGAAGACTGATTATAAAATTCACCTTTGGTCATGTTACACTTTAGTTACACCATTTGCATAAAACTTGATTATCAAATTCACCTTTGGTCATGTTACACTTTAGTTACGCACCATTTGCATAAACATTGATTACGGCTTTTTTTTTTTTTTTTTGTTTTTGGATGGGTTCAGACCTTCGGCCCTAGTCCTACCCAAGCCCATGCCGGCGTTGCCGATATCCATTTCGGGGCGTAAAGCGCATGTCCCAAGTGGGGACTCGAAGTGGCAACCTCGAAGATTACCCCCCTTAGCCTTTACCACCCAAGCTACCACCATGGTATTACGGCTTTCTTTTCTTTTGGAAATCATCCACAATCCATTTGCATAAACAAAATGAGTTTTAAAATAATGAAAATTAAATGAAGATTATGAATACATTTTTGTTTTTGTATTTTGAATTGTATAAAAATAGTTATAATAGTTTAAAATATTTTGGGAAAAAAAAATCTTTGCAAAAAAAAAAAAATTAAAGCTACTGTAAGTGGCTTTTAAAAATAAATGGAAAACATGGACCAGGTAAGTACGAACCCTCTTTCTCGTCAATACTCACTTGGCGCCAGGTAAGTACTCAACACCAAACTCTTCCTTGGACTTCCTCAATCTGGTTTGCGCAATCTATTATGCGTTACGTGTTTATCTCGTGGCTTGCAGTTCTTAACAGGTTATCTACAGGCTCGAGGCGGGGACATTGGGGAGATGCCGTGCCTAGTGTCCTATGTGGTGAACCGGACGAAACTCGCGACCACCTTTTTTTCGCATGCCCTTTCAGCTACACCATCTGGACTGCGCTCACAACGCCCATTCTACAGACTCGGACTACACCTGATTGGAGTCAAACTCTAGCTTCTCTTCGTCTTCGATCACTATCTTCACAGGACGCTATCTTACTGGAGATGTGTTTCCAAAGTGCCATCTACAGCATATAGCGAGAAAGAAACGGACGACACCATGATCAACGACATCACACACCAGCTTTCCATACAAGCTGCATCATCAGTACAGTTCGTGATCGGCTCACAAGTCTTCACTACACAAGTGAGTCTCGACATTATGGCCTTCTACACCGATGGTCACTACCACACCAACCCATCACGCCGGCGGTCACTTAGTCAGCAACTTCATAATAGGCCACTACTTGCCCTATTTATGTTCTATCTTGTGCGCTTATAGATTGTGGTTCATAGTGTGTACTCTTTTTCCTGATACTAGTTTTGTCCCATCGGGTTTTCTAGTATCAGGTTTTAACGAGGCACCTATGACCACCCCCAAAAAATCTATAAGTTTCTAATCTATATTTTTTCCAAAGGCTTGTTTGTAAATATTGACTCTCTTTCTTAGTTCTATAAATTTAAAATTTCATCAAAAAAAAAAAATGGGAAAAAAAATGAGATGGCATTAAAGGTTCTAGATAAAAAAAAACAATTACACTTTATTGTACTCAAAACAAAAGTAATTACAGAAAAGTGAACTTCTTACTTTAGGTGGACTTTCCATGGTGATAAATATCATTTTTCCCTTAAAAAGAAGAGAGAGAGAAAAAGAGTGGTATTGATGTCTTGGTTGATGTGATATTTTTATTTTTCATCTTCAATCTTTAAAATTAATTAGTTGATAATATATATTTTTTTAAAAATTTATACCAAAATTATATTTTTTATACTTTAAAAACAGACATTTGTTTTTTTTATTTGGACACAAAACAAAATTCAAGTTTCATGACATTTGTGTACACGACGCTTTGTGTACACAACGTTGTGTGTACACGACGCTTTGTGTACACAACGTTGTGTGTATACGATGCTTTGTGTACACAACGCTTTGTGTACACGATGTTGTGTGTACACGACGCTTTGTGTACACGACGTTGTGTGTACACGATGTTTTGTGTACACGACGTTGTGTGTACACGACGCTTTGTGTACGGGACGCTAACTATTCGAAGTACACAATGACGATGCAGTATATGTACAACATCGTGTATCATATAACATGTGTATAGCGTCACGTACACTTACACGATGTTTGTGTAAATCTTGCTAATTATTAGATGTACACAATGATAATGCAGATTGTGTAAAATGTCATGTATAATGACCATATAATTATTAGATGTACACAATGATGATGCATTCTATTTACAACGTCGTGTGATGATGTGTACACGATGCTTGTGTACATCATGTTAATGATTAGATGTACACAATGATAATACAATTGTACACAATGATAATGCAGTTGTACACAATGTACACGATATTGTACACAATGCAGTCTATGTACAATGTCGTGTACATTGGACGTATAATTATTAGATGTACACAATGATGATGCAGTGTATACACAATGTCATGTATCATGCAACATGTACATAGCATCACGTACACAATGTTCTGTATACAATGCTTGTGTACATCGTGCTAATAATTATTAAAGGTATACATCTAATAATTAGCATGGTGAACACAAGTATCATGTACAGAACATTGTGTATATAACGATGTACATATGCTGCATGATACACGAGGTTGTACGCACAAGCATCATGTACATGACGTTATATACATGTTGAATGGTACACAACATTGTACACATACTGAATAATTATTGTGTACATCGAATAACTAGCGTCATGTACACAAAGTATCGTGTACACAGACGTCATGAAACTTTTTTTTCCATTGTCCAAATTAAAAAAACAAGTTTCTATTTATAGAGTATAAAAATTTAATAATTTTGTTATAATTTTTAGTTTTTTGGATATATATTATCAAGTAATTGGTTTTTAAAGATTGGAGTTGGAAAAAAAAACAAATGTCATCTGACACATGTCAGGAGAGATCTGACACATATTAGGAGAGAGAAAAAAGATATAGTGTAATTATATAGAAAAATAAATGTATAATGGAGACAAAATTTTTCTCTTTCCTTTCTAAAGTACACAAAAAAAACACAAAGTCAACTAAAGTGTAATTACTTCCTAGAAGTACACTTCCATGAAATTGAGCCATAAAAAGGAGAAAAATATGATTGGGTGAAATTGAATGGTAAAGACTGTGGGTAAAAGTTAAAGCATATACAAGTATCCTCCCAATCAGCACCCAAGTCTTCCGAAGTTACAGTTGCTGATCATGCATGTATACAACAAAGATTGAATTATATATTTGGATTAAGATACAAACTTCTGAAAATTAATGTTTATAATTGAAAGCAACAACTAGGGCTGGAAATTCGGATTTCGGATCGGGTTCGGGTCGGATAATTCGGGTTTCGGATTATTCGGGTTGGGGTAAATAGGACCCGTTTAGGATCCGGAAAAAAACCGGATCGGATCGGTTCAGATATTTTCGGATCGGTTTCGTTTTTTGTAAGAAAACTTTTGGGTTATATTTGGTTCTAGTATACTTCGGGTTTTAGGCCACAAAAAACCCGAAAAACCCGAATAAATCAATAAAACCCGAAAAAACTATGAAAATACCTACTAACAAAAACCTGACAAAATAACCGAAAATACCTATACCAAATTGTCAAAACCAGAGAAAATTAACATAAACCAAACAAAAGTATCATTCAAATAACCTAAAAACCATGAAAAACTATTCAAATAACCAAGACAAGAATGAACAAAGGTTCATCCAAATTTTCAAATTCAAAAGAACAATACAATGCAATAGCCAATAATGCATCCACATCCAACACTCCAAGTCTCCAATTTCAAACTCACATAAAGTCTTCTCACTGCATCAATCTCAAACTTCTATTCAAAACCTGCAAATACAATTACAAATTTAAAATAAGTCATCAAAGACTACAAATAAACACATTCAAAGACTCAAACTATCAAGTTAAGCAATATATGATTTAGCAATATCAAACAGTTTAGAAAGTTATACCACTAGTTTCAGTCAGATATGCAGATAAGATCTTCCATGGCTTCAAGGTTTTTCTAAAAATAAAAGTAGATGTTTATGATGCTAACATGGATTATAGATTGTTCAATGAAGAGACTCCCTGTTGGTAAAGTAATTAATATGACAAAGATATATATGATTCTCAAGCATATTGCTTTGGTTAAGCATCCAAAGACTAAATGATGGACAAGGCAAAGACACAACACTCACACAAATTCTCCTTACTAAAATCGATTATGATTTAGCAATATGAAACAATATTAAGCTCACCAAACATGCAGTGATGCAGTCTCAGCCACTTCCTCATATGTTGCAATTTGCAATGGCAGCTTCATACTCTAAAAACAGTTTAAAATCAAAACATTATTTACTAGTTAGTATAATTTGCAACATGATATAAGATTATGAAATATCTCTTTGGAGTTCATCTTGCAACTCAATATCTGCGAGCATTTTTTTATTGGTAACCATCCCCTTTTGGTTAACTTGAATTTCGAATTTAAGACATTGTTTAGTGCACATGAGGACTTCAATCATGTAATGTGTTAGGCAACTCCTACATGGGTCTAAAATCCTATTACTAGTGCTAAAAGCTGATTCAGATGCCACAGAAGAAACTTGCATTGCAAGCATATCTTTGGCTATTGCAGCCAAAATAGGATACTTAGAACTATTCATCTTCCACCACCCTAAAACATCAAATGGTATTCCAAGAGGACTGGACTTCAGATTTTCAACTTTCTCTTTCAAATATAGGTCCAACTCAGAACTTCCATCTTCCAACCCAATCTCATCTACCAATTCCTTGTACACAAAATCCATTCTTTCATATTCAAGATCATTGTCTAAATCTATCTTATCAAACAAATCACCTGACACATGATCCTTTTGTGACTGTGATTGAGACTGAGAGGATGTACCATCACCAGAATGATTTCCAAATGGATCATGTCGGTTTTCGTTTGTGTTATACTCATCAAAGAGTTTGGTCAAAACTTTGTGCACCGATTCAGAGAATTCTTTGGATTCAACACTATCTTTTTCATATAACTTATCAAAACAGAGAGAAGCAAATTTCATTTTGTTCCTAGGATCAAAAATACTTGCTATAATCAAAAGCCTATTTATTTGCTTCAACCCACGCCAATACTTATCAAAATTTTCCCTCATTTTCAATGCCTTATCTTTCAATTTGTCATCAGCACTATTGCACAAAGTATCCAGATTTCTCTGAATTGTCACTATCTCAGCATAAAACTTATACGAGTTCACACTACTAGAAGCAGAAACCACTAGAGTTGAATTATAAAAATAACCAGAAACTTGACTAACCTCTCACTTTCATCCCAATCGTTTGAATTAGGTGGCCCAATCCTCTTTTTATCATCCACTTTTTCTAAAAAGTAATCATTGTAGAGTTTATCTTCAGCTTCCACCTTGTCAAATGCCACTCTAAACTTCATTGCTCTTGTTAGCATAAGGTAAGTAGAGTTCCACCTTGTTTTACAATCCAAAGGCAGACCCCCTCTTGATATTTTTCCTGATACCACTTTTTAATTAAAAAAATCCAACCTGCTTGATGAAGATCTTACATAATTCACACCATTCTTAATAGCAGACACAATATCATCCATTGCATGTAATTCATCTCTCACAACCAAATTAATTATATGAGCACAACAACGCAAATGCATTACTTCACCACCTAAAATTAATCAATCACTTCCGTGCATACTAAATTGACTCTGGAATTTCTTCAAATCATTAGTGTTTGCAGTAGCATTATCAATTGTGATTGTGAATATCTTCTTAATACCCCATTCAGACAAACATTCAAGAAGGACAACAGCTATAGTCTTACCTTTGTGATCATATATGTGCTTGAAACCAATAATAAGCTTCCTTAAACGCCAACTTGCATCAATGAATTATGCAGTGATTACCATATAACTAGCTCCAGTTGTGGGAGCAACCCATATGTCGGTTGTAAGAGAAACTCTCTGGTTATTGGAGTTGATAACCTTCATTATAGTAGCCCTTCTCCTTGCATAGATCTCTGTTACATCCCTAGTACATGTCCTCCTTGAATGTGGCTTATACAGTTTCACCTTAGAGTAGAAATGTTTGAAAGCCAGACTTTCAATGAAAGAAAATGGCAATTCACCAAGGACAATCATCTCATTAGAAGCTTCTCTAAATACCATTTCTGAAACTCTTGACACTCTAAGATTACCCCCATCTCCATCAGGTTGCAACACATTTTGTGTCTGCTTTTGAGATTGATCCCATGCTTGATATTCTTTGCAGATTCCTAAATGCTTCTTCAAACAGGTGGTCTCATTGTATGTAGCACAACCTATCTCCCTTTGACAATATAGACATTTGCACTTGTTCTTGTTATCTGGTAGGTGTGTGAAATATTTCCATACCCAAGACCTTGTGCTAGTCGTCTTCTTCTGTTTACTCTTATTTGGAACTGAAATATCCCCATCTAAGTTTTTCCTTTTGGTTCCACTTCCTGGTTCTTCTTCAATGTCATTTTGTCCATATCATCTTCAGCATATGGAGATGAATCCATTTGCGAAAAGTAACATAACATTACAAATGAAATGAAACATCACTTATCATTATACATCAGAAAAGAAAAACATGACTTATCATTATACAAATGAAACAAGTTCTACTTCTATTCTTAACTAAATCATACTATGATTTTTTTATTTTTTTACTTCTAATTTAAAAACAAACTTTACACTTTCCAGACATCAGTTTAGAAACAGAGATAACGATAATAAAGATAAACATGAACAACGCAGATTGACTTCTGATTTAAAAACAAACTTTACATACATCGGTTTAGAAATTGTGATAACAAGCAACAATACATTTGATAATAAAGATAAACATGAACAAAGCAGACTTTGATTCAGATTTCAGAAATTCAGATTTCAGAGAATTAAACACAAGTTTATACATTCTACATAAATATAATATTTCTAATGAGTTCTTACTTCTTACGTTTATAGAATTTCAGACATCAGTTTAGAAACACATTAAATCGACTATAAAATCATGATTTCACATAATCACAGATTCACAGTAATACACACAAAAAAATCAGAACATAATCAACAATGTAAAGCAAGAGGAAGAAACAAGAAGATTGAATTGAGTAATTAACTATAAAATCATGATACCCGAGACTGAGTGTGAGTGGAGACACAAAATCGATACTGTTTCTTTGAAGAAGATGAAGCTGAAGTCGAATTATGTTGACCTCGAGCTTGCTTTGCCTTGTTCGGATCTTCCAGTTTTGCAATTAAGAGTTTACTTTAAGTCTTTAAAGTTGAAGAAGCGTAATCGCCGGAAGAAAAAAAATTCAGGAAAAGGAAAATATCAGATGCGGCGGAGGATGTTATGTTAGGGTTAGTAGATTAAAAAAAATTCGGTTTATTCGGGTATACCGGAACCACTTCGGTTCGGTTTGGATTTAACCCGAAATCCGAATATTTTGAGATTAAGATCCATTCAGATTTTGTCCTATATCTGATTAAGAGTGGTTCAAGTTTTATCGGTTCGGATCCAGATCGAAATTTCGGATCCGGGTTATATACCCAGCCCTAGCAACAACGTAGCTGCAGAATGACAACTTCATGCAAGTTCATTTCCCAACTAAGTATTTGATACAACATATATTACAAAAAGTGAATAACCGAATGTTGAGCCTCAGATTCTTATGACTCTTTCGACCATACCATTCATATGATATTTAACTATTTGTAACTGTGCGAAGAGGGGATAGTTCTTACATATAAGGAAAAGGTTTTAAATTATATTAATTTTTGATTTTACATAACATGTAATTGTGTCACACTTTTGAAGTTCTAACTCAACTTTTATATAATAAATAAAAGGATTGGCGATGTATTTTTCATGTACTATATGATCAATTTCGTTCACTCTAATTTTAAGAGATCTATGCAATTTATCACGAATTATTTTATTACTTTTGTACATCACAAACTAAAATGTTTTCAATTAATTCTACATAATAAATCAAAAACGTATATAAATCATTGATTTTTGTGTTTTTTTTTTTTCTAATTCGGATCTAACAACCATAATTTAAAATTTATCGCTAGTAGCATGTTTATGAAACTTTTTGTTCCATGTAATTGCGTTTAATTTAACTTTAATTGTTTAATTATATTAATTACTTAAATTAAATTAAGTGAGAGAGGGTTTGATAAGCACTAATGATTTTAGATTATAATTAGGTAAATTTTTTGATTCTACCATAATGTGTACGATTTCTGTAGAATATGCCATAAATACCAAAATCCTAAGTTATGCCATAAATGCATGGTATAGTGGCATGTTGCGAAAGACATTTGTGCCCCTGCGAAAGTGGTTCTCGCCGATGGAACAGTAAGTGCATTCTTAAAAAGTTGGTTTATGTACAGTACACTAATTAATGACATTTAAGGGTGACAATAAGTTTGGACCATTGGATAATGGTATGTAACTATAATTAGTGATAAATAAACTACCATTAATGGTGGGAGCTTGAGTAAATAAAAGATGGAAGTTGCGGCGGAGAAGATTGAGGGAGGTGAGTATCATAAATGTGGTTTGTAAAATTTATTTTTGTTGATTTCAAAATTTTTAATGCATAACCGAACCGGAAATTAGTGGACATGCTAGTGGACAGGTTGATTAAGTTTTCTTGATTTGATGTCGTAGGTAAAATGAACGAAACTGTGATGATAATTTGTGGTACATGGGAATGCCTAGAGAATGGAGTGTGGCATTTTTGTGTTGCAAAGGACAGCTTCGCTAAATGTGTTAGACTGAAAGTAGATGAGAGTTTTGCAAGTTTCGTAGACAAGGTAACTAAGGCATACGGGGGGAGATGAGGAGAGATGACATAAGTTTAAGCTACTGGCAGATAGGATCAGAAGTGGTGTTCACACAAATGAAGATGCCTCCAGTTGTTGTGGACACCGATGAGAGCTTAGAAAGGTTCAAACAAGCAAGAATGAAGTCTGGTGGACAACCAATTTATATGTCCATTAAAGCTGATGAGACGGTGGACAATCATGTACCATCAGGTATGTCAACATGAACACAGGAGCAGCGGATGGAATGGTAGAACAGTTGGGTCTTGCATGCGAGAACGAGGATTTCCTACAAACAGTGGATAGGCTAGAAAGTATTGTACGAAGAAGTGGACAGAGGGGGACATGAGTGGACCGAACAAACGAGCCAGAGTGGAGCTGGAAGCTGGGCGGGGGAGTGTGATAAGGATGGAGAGCACGACGCAGTAGGCAATGGACGTGGTCAAAAACTTGGTGGACATGATAAATGTATTGGCAGTGGACAATATGAAAATAATAATGGACAATTGTGCATGATAATAGACACGGAGTACATGTCGCATACGTTGGAATGATTTTCAAAAGTAAAAGTGAGATGCACAAAGCAATTGTTGTGTACGCCATAAAAAGGTTATTCAATCTCAAGGTTAGAGCTTCGGACAAAAAAGGGTGATTGTCGTGTGTGTGGATCGTAATTGCCATTGGAGAATATATGCAATAATACAACCAGGTTCGGATAATGTAGAAATAAGAAAGGTTACTTTGAAACATACATGCTATAAGCGCAAGGTCGCGGTATGGGACGAAAGCGACTTCGGCTATACTAGGGGAGTTGCTCAAGGCAAAATATGTGCATGGACAGGATGGGCCGCGTGCATGTGATGTGCGAGGAATTGTTCAGTCTGAGTATAATGTTACCATATCCTACATGAAAGCTTGGTATGCTAAAGAAGTGGCAATGAGAATGGCAAGAGGTGGGGATGAGGATACTTATAAGTTTTTGTCTACTTACTTGTACTTATTGTCCACTAAAAACCCAGGGACAATTTCGAAAGTGAAGATTGTCGCCACAGCCGAAGGTGTGAAATTGTTCAAGTATCTTTTTGTAGCTTTTGGTGCTTCCGTGGCAGGATACAAACATTTGAGGAAAGTAGTTGTGGTGGATGGGACACAAACGAAAGGTAATATAAAAGATGTTTGGTGGCGGCAAATGGACAAGACGGAAACCACCAGATTTTCCCATTAGCTTTTGGGGTGATAGATGGGGAGAATACAGCTGGATGGACTTGGTTTTTTGAGCAACTGTCAACATTTGTAGCTGACGAAGATGACCTAGTTTTCATTTCGGATAGACACCAAGCAATATATGCAGGTTTGCCACTCTGTTTTGTCCCATTAAAATTCGAGAACACATGTTTTAAGCGGTGAACAATAACATGTTATGTCTACTTGTAAAGAGAAGACGTAAATAGCATAGTAAGTAGTATGTAAGTTAAGCGAGATCGGAATGTAAACCAATAGGGCGTGGACATATTTAGTATGTGGGTGAACAATAACGTGTTATGTCTATTTGTACATTGGCAACAAATTTAGCAGTGATCAGAAATGTCCAATAGAATGTCGGGGACGATATGTCCACTATTATGTGGTGAACAATAGGTTGTTCAGCTTATTTATGAGCTATTCAATTATTAACTGAATAATATTAACATCTACATGTCTTCGGAAGGTTTACCATCGATCCCACCATGGAGCGTGTATGGTTCACTTAGAGAGAAACGTTAAGCATATGTTCAAATGTGAAGGACTAGCAAGAATAGTGTCAAACGCGGCAAGAGCCTACACAGTCAGGGATTTTAGGTACTGGTATGAGGAGGTGCAAAAAAGGAGCCCTGGTTGTGCAAATTATTTAATGGACATTGGATTTGCTCACTGGGCACTTGCATACTTTCCGGGTATGCGCTACAATTTAATGACCAGCAACATCTCCAAGTCGCTCAACACAACTCTTCAACTGGCGGTGGAATTGCCGATAGCTAGGATGGTGAAGTTAATTAGAACAAAATTGATGGGTTGGTATTGTTCAAGGCGGACTAAAGCCGCTAAGACAACAACACGTTGCACCCCTGAGATTGAGAATTTGTTGATTGAACATCTGAAGAACGCAACTGAATGTGCTGTTATTGGAGCAACCGATACAATCTTCCAAGTTAATGACTCAAGCAGATGTTTTTTCACCGTCGACCTACATATGAAAACTTGCACTTGTAGGGTGTTCGACGTGTTACTATTTCCATGTTGCCACTCCCTTTCGGTTGTTGGTATGAGAAACATAGACATATACTCGTTGGTTGGGAAATGTTACCATGTTTCGGAGTGGCAGAAACTTTGGATAGGGGTTATTTTACCAGGGGTAAATCAGAGAGACTGTGATGTCCCTCCAAATATAGTGGACGAACGGATACAGCCTCCAAAAACGAAGAGACCAGCTGGGAGGCTGCGGACGTCAGGATCTCGTCACAAGGAGAACACCCGGTACGAATTTTTTGTGTGTGCCTTGTAATATATATAGCAGAATAATATTGCATTCAGAATGTGTTTTTGTGGAGAAGTAATATGGGTTCCTAATGGCGTTGTTATCAACAGGGGAAACACAAAGCGAGGAGGACATGCACAACCTAAAACTTATATGGGCATAATAGAGCAAGTTGCAAGAATCCGATTTAGAGGGCCGTTTAAAAAAGGAAATAGTATTGTGGCTGGATAGAAGCTATCGTTTTGTACAACCTCTCCCTTTTGGTTAGTTTCGTGGAACAACTGGTTATTCCATGTTTTTTGTGGACATTATACGTATGAAGAAGTAATGATTCGGACTTGTAGTATTATGGTACTTGTTTTATATATCCAGCGAGCAATGTTTTGTATGTCCATGATATATATGTGGACAAGTAATATTTTGAGGATTATGTTTCATGTTTCATGTTTCATGTATGTCAGTTTAATTTCTATGTCTATGTAATAGAGATGGACACGAAAAAAGTCAGAGTGTACACTATACATTGTAGGCCAAAAAGAATATGCAATATACCATGTATGTCCACCCACGTGGAGGTGGAAAATATTATCTATGTCCACGTATGTCCGTTTAGATGAACTAGTAAGTGGACAAGTATTAGCTTGGCACGAAATTGTTGAACTGTGTTATGAGACGTCTAATTTGTATGTCTATATAACACTATAACACTCCAATGGATGTGGGAAAAATGCTGCATAACAATCATGTTTACCGAGGGTATAAGTAATAACTTGGCAGAGATGGGTGTGGAAAAGTTACGAATACAAGCATGTCTATCGAGTAGAAAAACAAGAAAATAAGATAGGCAACATAAAGAGGTCCATTAAAATACGGCTTACAAACGTTTGTCTTAGTCCATGGAAATTCAAACAGAAAATAAAGCATCCAAAAAACTGATAAATAAAGAGTAGGTCAAACAAAATACAAGTTCAGGGCAAATCAATCATCAAATTTAGCAAAAAAACTCCTCATACAAGTCGATACCTTGATGGTCACGCGTAACAGCAACCACATACTTGGTTAGGTGATCGAGGCCAACACCTCCAGAGTGAAACTCGATCAACTTTATAGCAATTGAACCGCAATCGCCTGCCCGCGTAATCTGAGGGACATCCGGGACTCTGACAACGCGTAATATCGATGGGATTAGATGTCCACCACTTTCGTGGTGGACCAGCTGGTTCAGTGCGAAAGGCAGGAACTCGACAAGGAGTTTTATGTGTGCGTCCTTCATCTCATCATCCATACCTTTCCAATAGCTATCGAGAATGTATATGGTTCCCTGTTCTTGTTTTGTTCATCATAATCATCTAAAAAACAAGCTTTTTCTTGGCCTTCCTGAGTGAGGCGATTGGTATGTTATATTCATCTTGGTCTGTTCTTGTTTGTCCATCGGGTGGATCCACTTGTCCACTATGGATGAGGATGTCGGCTTGTCCACTACTAGCCATGTCAGCACCATCTTTTGGGACCTGGAATCAAAACATTACTCGCTCTTGATTCCCAACGTGTGTAAACCCGTGGAAGTTGTAGTCCACTAAAGTGAATTAGACATCTTGACTAACCTCTGCGGACTCTGATGGATCTTATGCAGAATGTCGTTGTCCTTCAGGTGCAGCAAGTTTTCCAGCCTCTCCCCCTTGCTCGTTTTGTCCACTAATCACCATATCAGCACCTTTGTCCGTCTTATCTCCCAAACTATGTTTCCTCAGACTCAATTTGGACCACAACGGTAGCCACATGTGCCACATAAATAGGATGAGAATTAGATCAGGCGTGGACCATTAACTTGTACACTTTTCGCATTTTGTCCATTTACTTGTCCACCTGCATTTTGTCCACTTACTTGTCCACTTGCGGCATCTTGAACATGTGCATGCGTGCCATCCTTGCCTCCCACAGTCTCTGTGACCTGAGCTTCCATAAAAATCACTCCACTTGCCACATGTGCCATAAGTAGATATATCACGCGACCGCCTTTTGTAAAAACATATTACACTGTTTTAGTAAGTATGTCCACTTACTTGTCCGCATGCAGCATCTTGTTTGTTTGAATACTCGCTAGCCTTGGGTCCCAAACAGACTGTGTCATGGGCTTCCATTGAAACCACTCCAGTAGCCACCTGAGGGAGAAATATGACAGCATGCGTAAAAACATTTGTAGAACATGCGACGTCGTCCGGTGATGATGTCAACTTACTTTGCCAATTCCAGGCCATAAGCGTAATCGTGGTCTTTTTGCATCGATGGACAATGACTCATTACTGGATACTGAATGCTCAGTATTCTCATCCACGTCTTTCCCTTGTTTAGGTGTACAAGGGTTGCTACCGGTGGTTTCCGCAGACGGGATAACTGCTATGTGTTCGTCTAAATGCTTGACAGCCTTGGCTCCCAAACTCTTTGTGTCCTTTGCTTTCTTTGAAACCACTCCAGTAGTCACCTGAGGCAGATATATGATATCAGGTGTGAGCAATATGCAAAACATGTGATATATAACTGGTAGTTATGTCCACTTACTTGTCCACCGGTCTTAACTCTCAAACTCTCCGTGTCATGTGCTTCCTTTGAAACCACTCCAGTGGTCACCTGAGGCATATATATGATATCAAGCAATATGCAAAACATGTGATATATAACTGGTAATTATGTCCACTAACTTGTCCACCGGCCTTAACTCCCAAACTCTCCGTGTCTTTGGCTTGCTTTGAAACCACTCTAGTGGTCATCTGTGGCAGATAAATGATATCAGGTTTGAGCCATGTGCAAACAATGTGATATAACCGCGTAAATTTTGTCCACTTACTTGTCCACTTATCTGTCCTCTGCGCAATAGTTGACAATGAGGACCGATAGAAAATGACTCATTACTGGAGTCTGAAAAATTGCTACTGGCATGTCCAGAACTTGTGGAGAAGTCACTCTCTTCAAAGGCAAGAATCAAATTCGGGTGTAGTTGGTCATGTGTCCAGCACTTTCGTCAACATTGATGGTGGTTTCCATAGTTTGGACCTGTGGTGGACATCGGGTTGCCTGGTGCTTTGTCTACTGGTGCGATAGTGGACAACTCTCCCTCCTTTAAAGAAAAAATCAAACTGTTAGATGTTTTGTCTAACCATAGCTGATAGTTACAAATGTCCACCTAGTTTGTTGCCTTAACTGATGACTCTCTGTTCTTATCTGCATCAACTACATTGTCTTCATTCTCATTGTCCAAGGTTGTTGTCTTGTCATGTTGTGAAAATATGAACATGAATATGCAACTTGGCCAAGTATATACTGAAAATATTGTTCACACTTACTTCGTTCGTGGACATGTTTCCAGGTATTGTCTCGTCTATAGCTTTTGTGAATGACACCGAATTGTCCTGGGACAATTACAGAATATTTTTAGTTCGTTGTTATATAAATAGATGTCAACTACCTATGTCTTACCGTAGGTGTTCTCTCTTTCTTTTCAACCGCTTCGTCCACGGAAACACCATGGGACATTCCATAGGCCTGCAAAAATTTATTTCTTGGTTAGACAACCAAACATCTAAAAAGCAGTTACCAATCTACAATTATTATAGGACGTACCGGATTTTCTACTTTGTTTTAAAACGTCTGCAACACCGGGGAAGTCCTCAAATGTTGGGAACTTGCTACATCCACCTTCTTCATCACCAACTGGCCTCTCAGATATTGTATCGTCGGTACTACTAGTTATGGAAACGTGCAAATCAGCTTGCTTTTTACCTTTCTCTTGGCTTATAAACTTACCACCCTTACGGACCTCACTTATGATCTCATCCAGCAGCTCATCCTTCATGATCATCTTCTCGGTCTGACTTAGTTATCTTCTCAGTATGAGCTTCAAGCATTTCCTCAAACCTCACAAATAGAGCATCAACGTCCGGACCCTCTTTCTCTTCAATCTTATATGCATCTTGTGGACATTTTCACTTCCGTTTTTGTTCTTGTTCCTTCTGCTTTAGTTGTTTATCTTTCGATTTCCCTGTGATCTCTAGAGCATGTGTCCGAGCCTTCTTAACCGGTTTTGACTGCTTGAGATTCTGCGCTTTCCTTACTTCAACTACAATAGGATCAAATATGGTGCAGTCACTCTCCCACATAGACTTCTGAAATTTGACCCTGCTATTAAGCAAACGTTCCATATACTCAACCGAAGCATCCTCCACCTCGTCATCCCACACATCGTTTACAGTATTGTACTCGGCATCTTCAGCAGGTAAATATGGTTGAACATACATATGTATAAAATGTAAACTCATAAAGCAATTAATTTGGACAAAGTAACCAATCTCGCCAGTTGTGTCTACTAATGTACAGACGACTAAGTCTCAATTTGTTTTGGTTGTTTATGCAAACATAATGGACAACATGGCATTGTACCCATCATAAGATGGTACTGTCTACTAATTAACAGTGGACTAGTTACTTAGTTTAAGTTTCTTGTTCATAGCACTGGCCACATCCAAAGTGGAGCAGTTACTTATATTATGTTACTTATTGGATTTGTTGTCTTGGTAGACAGCTAAGTTCATATGAACAGTTCTGTAACCTACTATACAGTATAATAGATGACTGAATTGTAGTGGACTAGTTTAATAAGTATGCAATTGTTGGTCTATTGTGAGGACAACCAGTATGTCCAAAATCTTTTAGTGGACTAGTAATCTGTCTGTGGTATGTTATGGTAGAAAAGTTTTATGTTTACTAACATACCGTGGACTTGTTCTCGATTTTCATGATGTTGTTGTGAAACGTTCGGCACATTGGTAAGCTGATTATAGACTCATGTGTAAAGTCATGGTCACCATCACGTGATGCAGGCAGTAACCTCACAAAATCGGGTATTACCTGGTAAAAGAACAACTGTAACGCCAGACTGAATCCATGTATCACCGTGTGAGACTGATTAAGCTTGCCTCTAAGTACTTCGACATCCTCACACTGCTCACCAATTTGGACCATCTCTATTGTCAATGGAAAGGCTTCACGACCCCATGGATATGCTTCAAACGCTTCCAAATTCTTTACCATCTCAACAACCTTGCTTCCAACTTTGACAGGATTGCTGTTGCACAGCAGTACACCCTCTACTATAACAATCAAAGCCAATCAGATTCTTCTCCAAGATGAAATTTTCTTGTCCACTGCCAATCTCTTCTCTGTCTTCAACAAAGAGACAATGTCTTTGACAGTCATACTCTGTTTCGTGTTAGATATCAGGGTGTTCCAATATGGATTTCTAGGATCTTCTGGAGTTTGTAGCTGCTCCATTACTTCAGGTTCAGGGTATGGTCCACAAGGGAGACCGGTAACCATTCCAAATTCACGAAGAGATAAACGAAAAGGACAACCGGCAAAGACAAACCAGAGTTCATATTTTTTAGAAGTCACGAGTGACATGCATAACATCTGGTGGACAAGCTTACCAGAGAATGAAGCCTTCCTGATCGGGATTTCAAGCAGTGGACCAAAAATGGATGCTTTGATGTAATTTATGTCTGTTGTGTCTTCAAGCGCCTCCACAATGTCAAGTAACAATTCTGGTTTGGAATAGCAATTGATCCGACCTTCAGGTGGGTAGCGGTCGGATGCATATAGTCTATGGGCTAACCGCGAAGTGTCGACCGTCGGATTGAGTGTCTCTTTGCCCGGAACCGCCGGTTTCCCCTGTGGACTTCGTCGCGGCTGAACAGAGGTCTCCGTGATGTCTGGTAAAATTGCTGCAGACGACGACGATCCGGTCGAAGTTTTCTGTCGGGTATTTGCTTTTCCGGCTGAGTCGTTGCCTTTAAGCCTCGGAGGGTGGCCGGCTTCCTTACGAGATGACATTCTTGTACGACAATAGGAATTTTTGTTCGAAATTTCGGAGAAGTTTCAAGAATCTCTAAGATTTTGATCTAGGGTTTGATTATTTCCAATCAGTTTTGATTTTGTGCTTCCCGATTTTGTGAGAGAGAAGGAAAGAAAAACAGTTTATTCGAGTGGGAAAGAGGGAATAGAGTTTGGAGAGAGAAAAATAAAAAAAATTATATTTTAAAAAAAAAACTATAACGATACAGTTTCTGTCATATGGCCATTTTAATCAATTTATCTAGTTGATTATGGTAGACTGAAAGGTCTCACTTATATGGCATTTTCTCTAACAATTGAAAATAATATCGCACTTTCGATAAATTTTTCTTATAATTATTAGATTTTTCTTAGATAAAAAGAAATTAAAGATTTAAAAATGTTAATTACATTTATGATCTATTATAATAATAAAAATCTTATAAAATCCTCTTAATTGTAAAGCTCTTCCATCCTACTTACAAATTCTCACCAGAAAAAACGGCAAAGCACCCGCCTTTCCTCTTCGATACAAATGGCTTCTTCTCTCTCTCTCTCACAACTCACAATGGACTGTATAAGTTCCTAGAAAAGGTTTGACCTTTACGAAACCCCTTTCAATGGATTAACCTAACTCTCTCTCTCTATTTCTAAACAAGGTAAAACCTTTGTCAATTACCTTTCTGCTCAAATAAGCTTTTCTCTCTCTGAGATTTTGGGTTCTAAATATGGAGGCGTTCTTTATTTGGGGTTAAGAGAAAGAGAATATACACCTCTATTTCTTTCATCTTTCTCCTTCCTTAGCATTGTTCCTTCCTCAATAGGTAAAACAAAATTCAATAGCTATTTGTTTCCACGAATGCTAAATGTTTGAATATTCCGATTGTTTCAAACCTCCGTGATAATAATTACCTTATCCGTTTCTTTTAAAAAATGTGGGTTTAATTCAATCTTCTCTGCAATTTCTTTTCCTATGAATTTACCATTTTCATGATAATGGTTTAAGATGATTTTGAATCTCTCTTGTTGAGGTTGAATAATCTTATGCATGCATATAACCTGTTTGATCAAATGTCTACAAGGGTTTATCTGATTGATTGATTGCATCGATTGATTGTTAGCCAAGGAATCTACTCTCTGGATTCAATAGCTATATTAAAATTTTAACTCGTGTTTATGTGACAACAGAACCTTAAATCCAGACTATAACCATGGTGGATACAATGTCTGCTCATATGGATCGACATCATAAGACTGGTATGGAGAAAACTTTTTGTTCTATACATACTATTCATGAAGCTTTTGGCAATAAAGGAGACATGTTTAAGCAAGAGAATTATGAATATTGGGTTTATGATTTTGCAGATACTGAGGGGTCAGAGGATGATAAGAAGAAAAGGCTTCTTTCCCTGAAAAAGAAAGCAATCAATGCTTCAAATAAATTCAAACACTCATTCACCAAGAGAACCCGAAAGAACAGCCGAGTGATGTCTGTTTCAATCTCTGATGACATTGATCTGGAAGAACTTCAAGCTGTTGATGCTTTTCGCCAAGCTCTTATCTTAGATGAGCTTCTTCCTTCAAAACATGATGATCATCACATGATGCTCAGGTTTTTGAGGGCAAGGAAGTTTGATATTGAGAAAGCTAAGCAAATGTGGACTGATATGATCAATTGGAGGAAAGACTTTGGTGCTGACACAATCATGGAGGTGTGACTCAAAATCACAACATCTTTAAAATCATCTTCTTCGTCTTCTCGTTTATTAAAATTTTCATCTCTCAGGACCTTGATTTCAAGGAAATCGACGAAGTCCTCAAGTACTATCCTCAAGGTTACCATGGAGTTGACAAGGAAGGAAGACCTGTTTACATAGAGAGGCTAGGCCAAGTGGATGCCACAAAGCTTATGCAAGTCACTACGATCGATAGGTATCTGCAGTACCATGTGAAAGAGTTTGAGAAAACTTTCAATATCAAATTACCAGCTTGTTCCATTGCTGCCAAGAAGCATATCGATCAGAGCACCACGATCTTGGATGTGCAAGGCGTGGTATGCTCTCTTTAGTCTTTTGTCACATTTGGTTAAGTGTTCAAATCAAAGAGAGTGAAAGAGAAAGACATTTAGTGATTTCTCTGGTATTGTTTTAAATTGATAGGGGTTGAAGAACTTCAGCAAGGCTGCAAGGGATCTCCTTCAGCGTATCCAAAAGACCGATAGTGATAACTACCCTGAGGTTTACTTACTATGATGCTTATTTGATGATTTTGACTTATTAACTTTAAAAAAGTACTGAATTTTGTTGTGTGTTTTATGTAACATATAGTCATTGAACCGTATGTTCATTATCAACGCTGGTTCTGGGTTCAGGCTTTTGTGGAGCACTGTGAAATCTTTCCTCGACCCAAAAACCACCGCTAAGATTCATGTAAGCTTTTTTAGCTTTCTTCGTCACTCCAAAAATCAAAGCAAACTCATGTTCCTCATGTACAGGTTCTTGGCAACAAATATCAAAGCAAACTGCTTGAGATTATTGACTCCAAGTAAGAGAAAGAAAGTGCTTCATATATAGCTATGCATTTTTAGTCACAGTTCATAATCTTAAATATGTATGTTTTCCTTTTGTGTTTAGTGAACTTCCTGAATTCTTGGGTGGTAACTGCACTTGTGCAGACAAAGGTGGATGTATGCGTTCAGACAAAGGTCCATGGAACGATCCTGAGATCTTCAAGGTACTTCAACTATGATAGAAAATCTCTTAAAACCTGTAAACCGGAAACTATGAACTGAACATCAGTATCTTAAACTATACAGATGGTTCAGAACGGAGAAGGAAAGTGCCCAAGAAAGACATTGCCAAACATTGAAGAGAAGACAATCTCAGTGTATGAGAACACAACAGAGGTATATATGATCATTCACAATTTACACTAAAACCTAAACTCTCGTATGTTCTGCTTGAAGAAATGTGATTCCCTTGTGTGGAGTTTCTTTTTATGTTTATAAAAGTTTACTTCTTTGCCTCTCTAGATTTTCTGTTTCGTTGATTTAGAATCCGATTTGCAGAAGAACAAATTTGAGGAAGAGAATAAGAAATCCACACCGACGATTGACAAAACTGTGGATGCTTCTGCTTGGCCTACAAATCTCCACAAGTCTAACTTTCCCGAGCCTGAAGGTTACATCGATTAGACACCGAAACACTGATTATTAATCAGTCACTGCATAACGTACCAGTTCATAACCTATAGGTGTTTTTGTTGTGGGTGTAGATTTATACTCAGCAGTGAAACCATCAGAGAGGAAAGGAGGAGAAGGTTATTTATTTGGAGGTGTGATGTCTCTAGTGATGGGGTTAATGACTGTGGTGAGGCTAACAAAGAACATGCCAAGGAAGCTCACCGAGGCTGCGGTTTACAGTGGTGATGCAAAGAAAGGAGAGAGTGGGATGGTTTCTAGCCAAGAGTATATGTCAATGGTGAAGAGAATGTCTGAGCTGGAGGAGAAGTGCAGGTCTTTGAACAATCAGCAGGCTGCTTTCTCACCGGAGAAAGAAAAGATTCTCAACTCCGCTCTCAGCCGTGTCGAAGAGCTTGAGCTTCAGTTGTCTCAGACCAAGAAGGTAAACACTCTACTCCCATTCTGTAATAGTAACATGTTAAACTTCAGCTATTAAACATTTGAGAGTGAAATTGTTAAAAAAATTATTGTACCAAGATTATTTTGGTAGCAAAAAGAAACTAAGGTTTGTTATTTACTTATTGTGTGTATATTTGTTGGAAATATCAGACCCTGGACGAAACCATGGCTAAGCAAAACGAAATAATGGCTTACATCGAGAAGAAGAAAAAGAGGAAGAACGTAAGTAACAAACAACATATTCTTCTGAATTATTATTCAGACTTTACTTTTTGATATTTTGTTTTGTTTTCAGTTCTTTGGATTCTGAAAGACTTGATGATGCTTCAAGTTCAAGACTTTGAAGAAACCTTGGAAACTATATAAACCCATATATATATAAAGAAAAATATAGAAATATATATCCGTGAAGAGTTTTGAAGATAAAAAAAAATGTGGATATTTGCTTTCTGTTGTGTATATGTTTTGTTATATGTCCCTGTAAAAAACTGAAAGCTCAAGTTCATCATTCACCATTCTTTCACACCTAATTTGTAATGTACCAATACAAAACATATATGTTATAACATTATATAAAAAAAGAGAGTAATGTTTATATATTGGTTTAAAATATATCCATAGGTCAATAATGTTGCAGAACAAGTAAACACTAGTGCAAAAATCCGGTAATGCAAGCAGGTTTGGTTATTCAGTGGCTGGTTTCTGAGTGGATTCTTGAGTATCTTGGAGCTTCAAAACACGGAAGATTGCTAGATTTGTATCTCCTGTGAATCCCAAACAGAAAAACTCAACGATCAATTAATCACATAAACATTCGAAAAGGTTGGCGTACCAAAAGTGATTCGGGTTCCGGGAAAGGCAGGAGCTGCAACACCAGGGGTGAGACGTTTGTCTTCAATGAAAGTACCATTGGTGCTGTTCATATCTGTCACAAGAAGGGTGTCTCCTTGTGTATTGATTGTCGCATGGACTCCCGATACTGTGGTTTAAAACAGTACATGTGTTCAAGTCGGATTTAGCATACTGGATACTAAAACATTCAATCCAATAAGACAATACCCCTAGTACATTATAGATTAACAAAGTTCCAAACCAAGCAATTGAACAATCTAAGAACCAACAACTAGGGGACTTTTGAAACTAGTGGAGAAGCAAAGATATGTTTGATCACAACTAGAACTCAAACCGTAACCAAACTGATTAACTTTTAAAACTGCATATTCCAAAATAAACCAAGAAAGGATATATACCGGTGGCCACAGGAATGACCACGTCAGCCTTTTCCGGTAACCGTCCGATGGTAACTTGACCCTGCTCATTGCTCAAAGTCAACAAAATAAAATAAAAATCACATTTTTTGTGATCTTAATTAAAACCAACCAAATCATATGTTTTTACGTACGGAAGAGATCTCCAAAGGACCAGGCATTTCCACTTTGTAACCAATGTGTCTTGTGTCTCCATCTCCTAGTATGTATGTATGTTTTCACCAAAATAGACATTTAAGACTCAACCAAAACAATCAAAAAGAGAGAGAGGAACAAATAGCTACTGACCAACTGGTTGGAGAAGCCACCGTTCCCCTCCCCCATCGGAAGCTGGGGATTGATTCTCATCCAAGGAGGCTCGTGTTCTTCTCACCACCGCCACTTGGCTTCTTGGTTTCTTCGTAGCCGAAGTGAGACTAATATTAGAGAACTGCTCAATCTCTTTCAAATAATTAACTGAAACACCTCCTCCATTTAGCCTCCTCTTACTGTTTCCAGTTAAACACAACAGTGATGATGAAGAAGAGATTGAGAATTTTACACGATAGCATAATTGGGATATTGTTATCTCCATTTCTGGGTATTGATTGATCTAATGAAGAGAAAGAAACAAAACCTAATGAAAAGCGTTAAGAGAAAGATATTGAGTAATTTAGATATGTGGCCATCATATAATTTATCTAGATAACAGAATCTTGATAAATAATGCCGTTACTCTTTTTTGTTAACATTAACAAATTCACATATTTTACGACTTTAGAAGATAGCTCTCTGTATTAGCTTTGACCATCATTATCAGGTAAGAGTTTTTTTTTTTTTTTCTTTTCAAATCTTTGGTAGTGCAAATTAAGAACATTGAAGAAAAGAGAGTTTTTTTATTTGCTTTGCTTCAAAAGCAAAAGAGTTGCTTCTTTTTCTTCTTCATTTTCTGGAATTCAGCTTCTTCTTGACGATCAATGTAAGCAAGCAACTCTTCTTGTCCCATTAGAGCATCGTAAAGTGCCTTTTTAGTAGCTATTAGCTCTGCTTCAAGTGCATCTACTCTACATACTGCAGCGTTTAGCAGCTCTTCTTTCTCATAAGGCATCTCACACGGCTTTGCTTCTAGTGTCCCTATTTTACCCTCTAGCTCCGTCAGTTTCTTCATCACACAATTTAAGAGTTCTGTTTCTGTCATCTCTGGTACAGGAGAAGGAGGACGAGACGTCTCTCCAACTCCTTCCCCATTTGAACCAACTTCTGTTGCGTTTTCTTCGGTTTCTCGTGGGGAGGTAGTAGTAGTAGTTGCCGCAGGAAGTTTCTTTGTTACACGGTAAGAAACTGCTTGGAAGTATGTTAATACAGCCATCACAAATGCCATCAACATTGTTATGCCTCGAGCTCGGATGCCTTGAGGTTCCTTTGGAACGCTGGGAGTCATTAAAGTCCCTGCAGAAGACACAAAACCAAGACATCCTTTATCATCCAACGAATGAAAATGCAAGGAAAATCCAATCACTTCAGAAGAATACAAATTCTATATTAAACTTAGCATGGACTTTAGACTTTAAAAAGATGTGTTTTTTTTACAAAGTTTCAACCTTTTTCCTCTACTATTTCCCAGTTTGGTCTACTTGTACATAAAGCATATATGTAGCAGCTAACTAACCTTTTGAAACCACTCTATGGGTGGCGGGTTTTACCCAAGTGGCATCAACGGCTTTGTCAACCATTGGTACATACTCATCATAGCCAGGAAAACTACCAGCCAAGCTCGTTTCACCAGCTATCTTTGCCTGCAAACCGATACACATGCACAAATTATTGCACGATAAATGACGGATAATTGGAATCAGATATTCATCAGCACATTCCAGAAACTAAAATGTAAATAGAAGATAGATTGAAGAAAAAGTTTACCTCCTCACGAACAGGTGTCAAACGGAGATGAGAGAAACTCTTTAAAGCCTTTGGAGACCCCATATCCTCGGCTTCAGATCCTGACTCTGCAGTGGAAGTGTCACTTCCCTTTATCTGGTAAGTTTATGACAGAGCAAGTGTATGGATGGTCAGCTACAAGTTAAAGATTATCTAATTCTAGGATATTATTACTACATACCCATTGATATGACGGTTTTGCGTAAGCAATGACTTTTCCCTCACTGTTCAAAACTTTCACCACCTGCTTTGCTCGATGTGCTCCACCATGAAGGACCATCTGAAACATAACTAGTTGTCTCAGATTCCAAGCCTGGTATGATGATTGATATAAAAAGAGACGAGTCAACTAATCGACCTTCACAATTTCAGGGTTTTTCCAAGGTCCCTTATCAGAAAGCATGCAACCACCTTGATCTGCGCAAGTACATGCACCTCCCAAGAACTCGGGCAACTCGCTGTTTAGAAAAGTTCAGATCATCATGAACAAAAGAAAAAGCCGTGCAGATTCCAATAAAAAAACCAGAGTAGCAAAAAGGATCAGAAAGTCAAGGTACACATACTTGACATCAATGACTTCAAGCAATTTGCTCTGGTATTTGTATCCGAGGACCTACATCACAATAATGAATTCCATATATTCAAAGACAAGAAGATTTTTAAGTAGGGATATAACCAGACAAGTTAGATCTATCATACATGAATTTTGGAAGATGTTTTTGGGTCTAGAAAGCTCTTCACAGTGTTCCAGAGCAGCCTAAATCCAGGCCCTGCATTGATTATAAACATTTGGTGGAGAGTCTGCATGAAATAACACAAAGCCAAAGTTAGCGTACAAGAAAAGAGCCCTTCAATACCTGACGTCTCAAACAAAAAAGATATTAACAAGTACCTCAGGATAATTGTTTCCATCAATATGTTGTAATCGTGTGATAAGCTCTCTAGCAGACTTGGTAAAGTTTTTCAATCCCACTCCCTGAACATCTAAAATAGTTGTGCTTGAATCAATATGTCTCTTTGCAGCAATCGTGCAGGAAGGAAACTTGATCATAAAACACCTCTCAAACTCCTTCACATGATATCTTATATATCGATCCATGCTCGTAACTTGCATCAGTCTGTTAGGATCAACTTTCCCTAGTCTTTCAATGTAAACAGGTCTGCCTTCTTTGTCAACACCGTGATACCCGTGTGGGTAGTATTTTATAACTTCATTAAACTCTTCGAAATCAAAATCCTGTTGAAACAAACAAAAGGTTTAAGAAAACATGGGACTTTTCAATTAAAAACCAGGGCTAACACTAACAGTATGTGCTTATAAAAGTAGCAATACCTGAATAATAGTGTCAGTACCGAATTCCTTTCTCCATTGAATCATATCAGCCCACATGTGCTTTGCTTTCTCAAGGTCGAATTTCCTGGCTTTCAAGAACCTCAACATCATGTGATAGTCATCGTGTCTATCGGGAAGTAGCTCATCCATTAACAACGCTTGTCGGAAAGCGTCAACAGCTTGTAGCTCCTCAACATCCCTCACATCCTCGATGGAGACAGAACTCACTCGGCCATCACTTTTTCTCCTTCCACCCTTTTTCTTAAGAGAATGCTTGAACTTAGTAGATGCATTAATGGCTTTCTTTTTCAAAGAACCAATCCGGGTTCTCCTCTCATCCTCAGAATTCTCAAAGTCTGACTTTCGTTCCTTTTTCTCATCACTGCTCAATAATCCCTCAAAACTTGAAGTGAAAGCTGTTGGATTTTGATGAGACCCAAAAAATTGGCTATTAAACTTTTGCATCAGCTCAAAGAAGAATCTAAAGCAGACAGGTTAATTTCCTTTGTTTAACTATGTCAGCACCTAACAGCTACAAATTTCAGCCTAATAACCTAAATTGAACAGAAATCAAAGCAAAAGAGGCGAAAATTTTAGAAATTTTAGCATTGTCTAGACCTTGTTTTACCCAATTAGAAGTTTATGATACAGTAAACCCTAGAAAGAAACAAACTTTTCAGAAACCCAAAAGAAAAAACATCACAAATCGCTCGGAAGGAATTAAAGAAAATCAGATCAGATATCTTACAAGGCCTTGCGAATCGATCAAGTGGACCTGACATCTTAATTGCCTTTGAAAAAATTGATAAATCTCCTGATTCCTTTTGATTTCCCCCAAAAATCTTCGAGAAGATGGCTGATTCACAAATCAAATGCAGCAGCAAAACAAACTTTTTTTTTTCCTGCGAATCTATCTGTTTCTCACATTTACAA
>OVBE01000379.1:47500-52662 GCA_900406425.1 Iberis pinnata
GCCTAATTGCGAGACGGGGCTCGACTTTAGCGCTTATACTTTGCTGAGGGTTTCTCAGGCTAATACCCACTGGGGGGTGTGCGATGTATTGTATGACTGGCCAGGTCATACAATGTGATATGCGTTGTATCGTTATTTTCGTATTGCATATTAAATTGTAATAGTATTAAGTTTATGGATCGTTTACCATTTGTTCGAGGTGTTGGGTGCAGGTGTGGTGTCCTATTTTTTTTAGTTCTTGCTGAGGTCTCCGGATACCTTAGGTAGTGGCTCTGAATTTCCTGCTCGTTTTGAACTTTCATGGCTTGAGACATCAGCATATTCCCCTGGATTCTCGGGGATATTATGACTATGTATTCCCTCGCTCGGGCTCCTTCACGGTTAGATACGGCATACCAAATACTGGATGCTCAGGCAGCCTTTGAATATACCGAGGTATAATATTCTCTTGACGAATCCTCCTGAGGCGTAGGTAGAATGCATCCATAGCTCTTGTGGTGTTGATTTGGAAAGCCCCTGTTGCTTCTAAATGTTGATAGGATCTGTGTGAAGGAGAGTGGCAATGTATTTGCTCCCTTTGTTTCTCGAGCTGAGTATTGAGAGGATATGAGGTCGTTTGTCACATGACAAAATGATTTGGATTCGTCTTCCATGCTGAGGCGATGCAAAGAATTTGGATTCTTCTTCCCTGCTAGGGTGATGCAACGAATTTGGATCCTTCTTTCCTGTTGGGGCGATGCAAATAATTTCAATTTTCCTTCCATATTTATTAATTTTTTTAGAGCCGGACTCGTAAAATGAGTTGCCTACAGACCCCTACTGTGGGAATCAAGCCCAGCCGTAGTTCGCTGACAAAAGCTACAAGTAGATTTCATTGAAAAATAATAGAATAATTCGACGTGTCGAGCGCTCCATGGGTGTTCAGACTGTTTTAACTATCCCTATTGTGCATTTCGATTAGGTCTTCTTCTATACGCGCGAAGATCTTCCCTCTATGGAGAGCATCGTCAATGGTTGTTGGGGTGTTTAGAATCAACTCTTTTTGGAATTTGGACTCGCCCCAGACGATGTTTTTCAAGGCGGCGATAGCGGTACTATCTATGACTACTACTCGGGATATAACTTCTTTGAGTCGGTCAATGAATTGCCTAAGGGGTTCGTTAGGTCCATGGGTCATGCTCCACATGTCGGCATCAGATATATCTCTTTCAATGTAGATTGAGTAATTTTTGAGGAACATTAGACTCATTTGGTTGAAGTTATGGACCGAACCCTCAGGTAGTCTGGAGAACCACCTAAGTGATGGTCCTTGGAGATGCGCGCTGAAGAGTTGGTAGTAGCCTGCATCTCTTTCATGCTCGTCGAATTGTGCCCGACCAACCGATATGCGGAAAGTTGTCAAGTACGTGCTAGGGTCTGTTTTCCCTTCATAAAAAGGATCTTGATTTTCCCAGGGTTTCTTACTTGGTGTCTCTGATATGTGGGGCATACGGACTTTGCAACGTCTCTTCCATAAGCCGGTCTAGTTCAGGCGCCGAGGTGGCTTCTTGGTGGACCTTAGAATTCATTCGGCGAATGGCTTGTTCGAGATAGTTTTTTTATCTCTTGAATCTCTTCAAACGAGGATTGAGATTGATTGATCGGTCGGTGCGAGTACTGATAGTAGTCCTTGTATTCCTTAAAGTCAGTCGAGTCGGTCCGTCCGGCGTTAATTTTGGGATTCACAATGTGTTCAGTCTGGTTCAGTGGATCTTCATCCACCTGGAGCTGATTTACCGCCTGAGGTAGTTTTTCCTCCTGGGGATCATGGTTAGGTTGAGCATTCATAGCGCCTGAGTGCTGCGTGTCAATTGTGGTTAAGCTGGGTGTCAGAGTGTATGATAGTCTCCTAGAGTGCTTCCTAGTGGTTGGGTATCGTCGCGCTGGACGAAGCGATCGTCGGTGGGTTGAGATCACTCGGTCGAGGCGTTGAATGATCGCCTTGTTTTGATATGCAGAATCTTTCGCCATTTTTTCGAGTCGATCGAGAAGGGATTGATTCAGAGCGTCTTGCTTTTTCAGCCTCTCATAAATGAATTCCATGGTTTGGCGAAGTGTCTGGATCGTGCTGGGTCCAGCTGAGGTTGCTGTTCTTCGAGTATGAACGTCATGGATCTGGTTGTGATGCTCATTTGCGTAAGAAAATCTAAAAGCCCCCTCCTTCCAGCGCCAATTTGTGGATGCTAAAATCCACAACCAAATTTATAAGAATTTTGATGAAGAATTCGATAGAATTTCGTCTAAGTAAGAACAATCACAACATAAATTAATCAGAAAATAGAAATTTATTGATTTATGAATTGTTTTCAACCAAGAACAGTGTACAAACTCTCTGTAAAAAGTTAGAAAAAAGATCCCTCGCTTTTACATCTCTCTCTATTTATATTGCTCATCTTTCCCAAATTCCTACTGGGTTTTCGGATATCTCAGGTAGCAGCTCCAGAATTCTCACTGCGTCTCGGATACCTCGGTCAGTTCCGATATTCCCGTTGCGTTCTGGATACCTCAGTCAGTTCCGATATTCCCGCTACATCTTCTGGACTTCTTGGTTGGTTCCGATATTCTCGCTCAGCTTGAACTTCCATGACTTGCGACCTCAGCATATTCCCCAGGAATCTTGGAGCAGTTACGACTTGAGTTCATGTCCACCTGCGTCTCAGTGAATACTGAGTACTCATGTGATCTCTACTCTTCCTGGGGTAGAATATCATCTTGATGAATCCCCATGAGTCATTGTGTACCGAGCACGTCGTAACTTCATAAATAAAAGACGAAATCTTGCTGAGGGAGTTTTGACATCAACACTCACTTTTTCTAAGTAATGGGGAAAAGGACCAAAACATGCCACTAAAAGACTCTACTAAGACAAAGATGGGCTGCCAAGAACGTAGAGGAGGTAGGATGGTCAGTTGGTCAGATCTAGTATGGATCGTACATGGACGGTAGTTGGAGTCGGCGACTGTCCTAGAGTTCCCTCGTCTGGGATTGATCCCTGGGGAAGAGGATCAAGTTGGTCCTTGCGAACAGCTTGATGCACTATCTCCCTTCAACCCTTTGAGCGAAATGTGGCAAAAGGAAGGAAAATCCATAGACCAACCCCATCGTCTCAACCCCGTAGGAACTATGAGATCACTCCAAGGACACCTTCGGTATCCAGGGGTTACGGAGCGACCATAGAACCCTTCAATAAGTGGAATGCATTAGTTTTCCCCTTGCAGGTTGGGCAGTAAGGGTTGGAGAAGGGTAATCACTCATTCTTAAAACCAGCATTAGAAAAGAGTTGGGGCGGAAAAGGGGAGAAAGCTCTCCATTCCTGGTTCTCCTGTAGTTCGATCCTCTAGAACAACAAGAATCCTTAGTTGGAATGGGATTCCAACTCATCACCTTTAGAGATTTTGAGAAGAGTTGCTCTTTGGAGAGCACACTACGTTGAAAGTTGTAAGCTGTGTTCGGGGGGGGGGGGGGGGGGGGTTNCGTTGGCCTCTATGGTAGAATCAGTAAGGGGCCTGATAGGCGGTGGTTTACTCTGTGGCGGATGTCAGCGGTTCGAGTCCGTTTATCTCCAACTCGTGAACTTAGCCGTTACAAAGCTATATGATAGCACCCAAGCTAATTCCATACGTCTAACTAAAAAATCTTTTCTTCTTACAATTTGTCAATCTTCTCATTCATTCCCCGTGGGATCTTCTTCTCCTAATTGTTTCCATTCTACCAACGAAATTTTTATAATAATTCGCAAATCTAAATCGGCTAATTGTTCTCGAATAGCACTCGCCCCAGTAGAAATTTCTCGATTTGGAAATATATCAAAACCTTGAGTAGTAAAAAAAAGTGGGATGATGTATTTCTAGGATTGAATTTCATATTCAAATAAACCTTGTAATCGTAAGAAAGTAGGTTTTTTAGTTATGGGCCTAGCAAAAGAAAAATTGGGATATGATCCACTATATGATCTCCCTCCCCCTCCCCTCAAAACCGGACATGAAAGTTTCCTCTCATTCGGCTCAAGTAGTTATACCAAATAAAGCTAAAGAAAGGAGTCTCGCTTTCAAATTACATTTTAGAAAATCAAGTGAAAACCCCAAAAAGAGTCTACGCCTTATTCAAGTTCTTAGTGCAAACCAACCAACATTTCATTGATTCAATTAATCCTTCTTTGATTTCTATTTAGATTATTTAGTGAATTCAAAATTACAACACAAAAAATGTCAAATTCTTGAGTAGTCTACTTCCCTTCAAATACCGGAATACTCTTTACCTTAACTGAAATGAATGCCTTAAAATTCATAAGGGATTTATTTGTCTATGTATTGTTCCATTCGATCTTTTAGGTCATGGTTCACCTTGATGGTTGTGCCACAATATTATTAAAGCTTATATGTGATGTATAGACTTCTGCAACCATGACATATTTGTTTACTTCAATATAAAAAACCTAATTTCTTTTGTTTTAAAAAGATGAAGGAATCCTTAATTCGACAAAAAAAATTCTTCTTTTCACGAGGTATGACTATCACTTTGAATATATATATATTTTTTTACTGAATCGACCATAGACCAATCGTCTTTTTATTTGGGAGTGTTGAATACACCCACAATTCTGAGCTTCATGTTACTCCTTTAAAGAGACATGTCAGGTCGAGGGCATCTCAAATTGATTTAAGGGGATGAGAGTTTATCATTCTTAATCTGTAAAATCAAAATTTCGATCAAATCACACATCGCAGTATACTAGGCCTTCTAATTCTTTAAGAGGTTTATCTAAAAGATTCGCAATATAACTAGGCAGACGTTTCAAATACCATACATGAGTTACAAGACATGTTAGTTTTATGTATCCTATTTGATATCTTCGTATCCGAGAATCACAAATTCAACTCCACATTGTTCACAAAGTGTCGGGTCTTCTTTTTCATCTTCGATCACCCGATAATTTTCTCACGCACAAGGCCCAAAAATCCTTTCACAAAATAATCCATTTTGTCTGGTTTATTGGTTTTGTAATGAAAAGTATAGAATTTTGTCACCTCTCCAACTATCTCTTCATTAGGTATTTTCTTAGTGGCCCAAACACTTATTTGCTGAGGAGAAACTAATCCAATTCGGAGTTGTTGATGTTTATA